>JAVGWX010000001.1:45767497-46064997 GCA_036924085.1 Ariolimax columbianus
GGAACATTGCAGACTCAAGGTCAACCTCCACAGCATGCGTTTCAGAGACACCACCACGTGCAGCTGTGGAGCACTCAAGCAAACACCAAAAAATATCCTGCAGGACTGTCCAAACCAAATTGAGGCACTCTGGCCCCGGGGAAGCGACCATGCTCAAAAAGATGTGGGGGACCGGAGAAGACCTAGAACGCAGTATCCTTCGTGAACCTCACTGGGCTAGATGCACAGCATCAGTTGATCAAAGAAGAAGAATGACAAAATTATCTACCGATAATCTGATCCCACCTCGGTATGTACAGGTATTCTATCAATTCTAAAAATAACTTGCAATCAGTAATCCGCCTTCCATACAATATATATCCTGTCTCCTGTCAAATCAACATGTAGTCTTCCATTTCCATTTCCAAGTATTTTTACTTAGTTTTGTTACGTAATCTTGCATCAACGTCTGTCTTTTATCTCGATCATCAGGAAAAGTTATATACGATTTTGTCTTAATAAATCACATATTGTTTCTAGATTTTATTTCAAACCCCGAAGCCTGCTCCACACTCGTAATGTTTTTGTCCTGTTGTGATAGTTGGAGGTCCATGACCAATGTTATAAAATGGAAGGCTCCTCCTATCGTTTACAACTCTTTACATTTCTTCTCAATTATGTTTTATTTTAATTTAATTTAACTTATACAACTGTTCATTCATTTTTATAAGTTCTTTGTCCGGCGGCGTTGTGCTGTGTTGCTGTGCCTAATGCTGCAGTGCATCTGAGTTCAGCATGTTTTTTTAAATAATGGAATTACTTTCCATACGGGAACCATCACTTAGTTTTTAGAATCCGAACCTGCAGGTTTTGGTTGTGAGCCATGGCGCTAACCATTTCGCTTCGACGCCTTTTCCCCTTCTACCCACCACCCCGACACCTCCCAAATCATATTACGTTGATCATATTCAGACAACAGCAGGCGGCTCAGTTCAAATATCTGAAATGACAAGTGGTTAAAGAGCGCTCTTATTTATCTCCCGAATAGCTCTAGGTAAGAAATTCCTTGTTCAGTAAACATCTTTCCCGTTGAAAAAATATTGCTATTGCTCTTCCAAGCAATGTCCGCTCGTCCCTAGGTGATTTCTCCCACTGCCGAGTGTCTGTGAGCACACTTCTTCGGTTTGAGAGAAAGATTCCTTGTCGTCGATGTACTTCGTGCAACATTTTCAGACATGTTCTCAGCAAGAAATGCTGCTTCTAGGCGTGTCTGTGTCATCTTGTCATCTTTGTTGTCTGCTTCTTTTACAGAATCGCCAGATCTGGACTGGAGTTTAATTTCCAGTAGATTACTGGGCAAACTGATACGGGTATTCTGTTGCCTTGTTTATAACACACGAATTAAGACTGACGAAACAGCAACAACTCCAGTCCTTTGTTAACATATGCCTAGGGATTATAATTAATATAGAAGAATCACGGGAAAGGAGCCAACAACACTTACTGGAGCAACAGAATAAAAACAAAGATGATGCTAGAGTAGCGCATAAACGCTGAGGAAGGCATATTTCAACACTGCTAGGTAGGCTGTTATATGGAATCCTCAAGAGAAGAGCAAGAAGGTAAAAGAAAAATACGCGGAAAAGAGAACGTGAAAAGGAACTACGATTAAATGGTTGCACATGGAGACCGACACAAATAGTAACCCAGGACCGCATATGCTGGCAATATGTGGCCACCGAGAGAAGCGACGGACTTTAATTGATTGATTGAAGTGATAAAACGATACTTAATAATTGGAATAATTAAGTATGTAAGTGCTCAATCAAATTAAGTTGCGAGCTAAATAAAATAGCATCTCTTTGTCATAATAATCTTTAATCACAAACAAAATTGGATGGTGTTAATTTGCTGTGTACCCTGGCCTCGTAGAACATTTTCTTGTTGCAAATTACACACAATGTCTTCAGAAATTAAATAGGCCCACTCCACGTCAAACTATACGCTCTTATACTTGCCTTGTAATGATCGGCATGCAATGTTAGCTTTGTTGGCAACACTAAGTCTGGGTGAATATCCGGACTTCCTATAAGGCGCGTCAGCTGGGGGGTGGGTAGCTGAATCACTTCTATATTTTGATTTTAGATGTTAATACCAAATAAAAAGCATGAAATAGAAATGGTGGCCTCCATGGAGATCCAAAGGAGGCAGCTTCTACATCGTGCAATGACACACCATGCCGATTACAAAAAGTCAAGAAAGAAAGTAAACCGGATAAACCTTAAAGCGAATTACGGACTAAGATTTTTGGAACATAGAAAATTACAAGTATAAACGGAAAGAAGCGTCAGCTTATTGAAGAAATGAAAAATTCCAAATTGGAAATCCCAGATTTTTCAAAAACTAATTAAACAGGACAGTGTGTGGTGGATCTTGAGAGCAATTTGCTTCTCTATAGCTAAGTTCACACTATCGACAGAGCTAAAGGAGAAGTCGGTTATATTTTGTCCATGAGTCAGAGGGACAGCATCAAGTGATGTAAACTTGTCGCCAAACACATTATGATACTGGACCACAAAGAAGAAGCCACGTTAATAACTTCATTATTGTTTATTCCCCGAATGAGGCAGACAGAGAAGATGTTAAAGACGAGTTCTTTGAACTCCATGAAAAGGCACTGGTCGACTGTCAAGACGAAGTTATCCTCTTTGGAGATTTGAATGCCAAAGTTAGAAAAGATCATACTAGATGAATTGAATGGACTAGGAGAGACATTGAGGATATTTTAAATACCAATAGAAGATGACTACTGAGATTTGACAGTGAGCAAAACTGGTCATCACAAACACAAAGTTCCCTCATAAAAGCATTCATACACCTCACCTCGATGTGAACCGACAAGGAATTGTTGTTTAATGCCCACAATGAGTAACTTTACTCTTTTGCTCGCCCATAATATGGCGTTAAGTGATGGGTTGTAGTCGCTTCCCTCAAATACCTAGCACGATGAAGGTGGACCGTGGTCCTCCAGGCGGTTGTGCTATGCTTGGCTTCATCTGCGTGACGATCACGTCGATCCCCATCACGTCAGCCAGACTACTTTGAATACAGCCTGTTTTTATGTAACTCTACATGGTCTTAGTCAGTATATTGTGCCTGATCTGATGCGACATCCGGGTCATTGTGTTGTGCCTGACCGACTAGCGTCTCAGTTCTCCCAACTGATAAGGAAAGGAAATTCCATAATTTAAAGCCATCGTTAGGAAAAAATTAATTTAAGTATTTGAGAGATCCACGAGCATTGAGAGGACCCGACATAGGAAGTGACCACTGACTCATGACAATAAAGATAACAAACGAAAGAGTTGCCCCCACCAGAACAACATCCACAATCAAGTAAGAAACCAAACACCAGAGAAGGAGTTGAAAAAAGACATATAAACTAAGAGAACCAGGCGTTAGGACCAGATACAGGGGCTTATATAGCAGTGGGTCGTGCTACAAAAACCAAATGAGGTTCTAAAAGTTCTCTTGTTAAAATGCATGACTATCTTTAAAGACGCTGCAGTAGAAGCATGTGGTGAAGTCTATCAAGAAGGCTATGACGAAGACACACCGGGAACAGAAGAAGTCAACATGATAATGAGGGAATATAAAAAAGCACGGATACAGTACTTGAAAGTGAAGCGCACAGGAAAAAAAACATAAATATAAATAATATGTAACACTCAGAACGGAAGTCAAGAAAACAATTCCAACAGCAAAAAAAAATAATTATGGAATGACTTTGAAAAAAGATTAGAAAATAATGCCACAGAGAACCAGAAGACGTTCTTCAAGACTCTAAGGAAAGCTAGGAATCACAAAAAGTTCCCACTGCAATTTGCAAAATGACAAATGAGGTGCTCTGCTTACTTCTCCCAGGGAGATAATGAATACGTGGAAAATACTATTTCTCAGAACTCCACTGTGCAGAGCATGACCACGAAATCGGACGTGTTTTTCCTTATCAATTTTTTAACGTTGTCCTCCAACATATAGCATTGCCTTCCTTTTGTTTCTTTGCCCTCTACTTTTTCATCCTGTACGGGTTTAAACAATGAGTTACCTCTCTTCTTTTATATAACCACAACATTTGAACTGTCTGACTCGGTTTTCATGATTTCTTGTTCCACTCCAAACTTTTCCAAGACCTTTGTATATTCTCTTATCCCAAGTAGCACCCCCCCCCCCCCCACCACCCCATTAGATTAGGTAATTTCTTGAAGATATAAATGAAAAATGTATATGTAGGTTGACCTGACGTATTCATTCTCGCGAGAGTCGAATGGAATTGACGCATACCGGACCTGTCCAGGTGGAATAGAATAGATCCAGGGTCTGACAGGTATGTAGCAGGAAGATAATAGGAACACTAAAGATAGAAGAACAATGTGGCTCAAGTGAAGCTGAAAGTTACACAAATATACAGAACGACATTTAAAAACCAACCCGAAGGGTGTAGGCGTATTGAGGAAAACCTTTTCTCTGGTCTACTCACCGCATGCCGATGTACACATTTCACACATTGCCAATATAAAGCCTGATTGATTGACTGATGCAAGCTTGAAGGATGCGTACCAGGCACGAATCGTTCATGAAATCATGTGTGATTCTTTAGTATTGCTGACATACACAATTATAGTTGAAATGTATCGTAATAAGGATTTAAAAAATCTAAGTAATTATGTACGAGGCGGAGTTAAAATATAACTTTAATATTTTGTATTAACAGTATATACACTGTTTAGGGTTACTTTAGCTGCTCCCCCTTCTTACATTCGTGGCTGTAATTCGTACGTTCGGGTGTATAGGATCATTATTGTCGTTGACCCAAAGCAGAATATGTGTGCTATATATGTGTAGGTTCTACATGATGAGATCCCTCTATGGTTGAATACTGTCTAACTTATGGTTTTGTCAAACTAGCAATTCCAGGTAATCCAATGTCTTCTCAGTGTAAGTAGCCTTCGGGTTTGAAAGCAAACTTTAGAAACAGAAATATGTTATTGTACCGGACCAAAAGCAAACTTTAGAAACAGAAATATATTATTGTACCGGACCAAAAGCAAACTTTAGAAACAGAAATATATTATTGTACCGGACCAAAAGCAAACTTTAGAAACATAAATATATTATTGTACCGGACCAAAAGAAGACGATAGAAACATAAATATATTACTATACCGGATCAAAAGAAAACTTTAAGAACATAAACATATTATTGAACCGGACCAAAAGCAATCTCTAGGAACAGCACCCAAGATATTATTATAGATTAACACATGAAAACTATGGAAACATACGTACATTATTACAGAACAACAAGTAAAAAATCTAGAAACAATATACCGTATCTATTACACAAGAACAAAAGAATGGTCTAGAAATTGTAGCTCATATATTATTGTGCATGAACAAAAGAAAACTTCAGAAACTGTAGTGCATATGTTACTATACATGAACAAATGAAAGCTCAAGAAACTGTAGCTCATATGTTACTATACATGAACAAAAGAAAGCGCCAGTTCCCCGGGAGAACAGCCGGTGCTGTAATTGAGGAGCGAACTCAGCATCTTGAGATTGTGAGCAGTGTCACTTAACCACTAGCCCACACCGTCACAACCGTATATTATAATACATGAACAAGAGAGCGAATAATTAATTTTTTCCAAGGGATCAGGCGAATAATAATATAGAATGAGGTTTCCGATTTCATGTACAGCTATTTGTATATCGCTTTTTCGACCGACATGCATGAGCAATGAGAAATGGAGCAATCAGCCGTTTCATTTAACTTTTATCAGAAGTATTGACCATGTTTTGTGTAGTCAACATGAAGAAGCATGTAGTGGATTAACTGTGCCATACTGTCGCTTTTTATAATAACTAAAAGTAAGTAGCTTGTCCTTTGCAGTACTTCGCTTCTCACGACCGCCAACCTATTTGGCTGTTATAATTGTCTTGGCAAGTGTGCAGTACGGTAGGTTGCCATTACTTTCTGTACGTTGAGGAACGGAAAAAAAACATGTCTGCCAAACTGGACACGAGCATGATTCGAACCAGGTGCGATGGGATTGTGAAACGCACGCTTCAACCCTAGACCACGCAGCATCCATTTATAATAACTATCAGACAGATAATGTGTTGAAAACTGTCTTTGATTATTAAAACGTCACAGTCGTTTTGTTGTTTTTGTTGTTGTTGTTGTTTTCCTGCTGCTCTTTCTCTGATTGAAACAAAATGATTGTGTTCAGTTACATGTAAACTGTTGGCTCTGTTTGAAATATCATGTCCTCAGTGGTCCGCCTGCGGTCTGTGTGTATGACAAGGACAAGAACAGCACCACTACCCTACAGATAGCATGTCGTAAGAGGTGACTAACTGTGTGATATGGCATTACCATGACCATGGTTTGGTAGTTTGCTAAGAGCAACGTAGATGTCGTCTAACAGGCTGCGGGTCTACTTTACTCTATTGTTTCCGTTTTTTAAGATGGGCTAGTTTATTGGTTAACCACCCTTCTCGACACTTGGCCTAACACTGCATAAGTAATAAGCTGCTCGAGCTTAGCCCGACAATCTGGAACTCTTCCTCCCCTCTACATCCAGCTCAGGTCAGAGCTGGGACGTGCAGAGGGGCATCCAGCTCTTTAGAAGTACAGGTCGACTAAGACTAAGTTCGATTGTGTATTTATATATTCATTTATATATTTATTTTATACAACTGTCGTACGACTTTATTCACATTGCTGGGGTAGTCGATGTATTTTTAGGCTGAGAATATTATACGTATACTAATTATAATCGCATATAAGCATTTAAGATTTATTTACACATATAAACGTGTAATTAAAATATGCATATGAGCACCTGTATATGTGGATATGTAGATATTTGCGTTAGTTCTAATATTGATACGCATATGAGCGTGTCATATTTATTTGCTCATATTAATGGATATGTGGCCGTATAATATTGATATGTCTAAATGGGAGTTTAATATTAATATAAATATTGAGCATGTAGATAGCATGAAGATATCAACGAGTATCTTTTTCTTCTTCTTCTTCTTCTTCTTTTTCTTCTTCTTCTTCTTCTTCGTACGCTGTCAAACGTCAACCTATATTTGTTCGAAGAAAGCAGCTGTCATCCTGAGGCTGTCATCCTGAGGCTGTCGACACTGCCATAGAGCTTGTCTAGTCTTGCCACTGGTGATGGCCACATATGATTTCTCTGGTCCTCGTATATCGGGCAGTTTTGCAGCAAATGTTCAGCGGTCATTTTCTCTGTACTACAAGTGCAGTCGTCAGTGCCACCTATCTTCAGTTTATTGATTAGGTGGTACCTCAGTCTGTTGTGGCCTGTGCGGAGTCTGAAGACCACGACCTGCTCTCTTCTGTTCAACTGGTAATAGGCATCATTTTTTTGTGTAGCCAGTATGTTCTGTTTCCCATTTGGTCATGTATCTGGCCCTAATAAGCCTTTTGACTCTTCGTAGGTCACACTAGAATCTGGTTGTGGTAGTCTTGCACCTTCTTTTGCCAGTCTGTCTGCCTCCTCGTTGCCTTGGATGTTACAGTGAGATGGAACCCACTGTACCACTACTCTTTTTGGTGCGGACTGCTGGCATAGTTGATAGAGTACTGCTCTTAAATTATTAAGTTCAATATTTTTCTGGCTTTTTAGTGCTGTAACTACAGCCAGGGCATCTGTAAACAGGACTATCTGGCTTTCATTGCTTTCGCCTGTCAGCATTGCTTCTACTGCAGCCCTCAGTGCCTCTGCCTCCGCTCTGAAATTGCTTGAGAATTTTCCAGTTGCCACTGACAGTGTTATTTTTCTACTATTTGATAGGCTCAGGAATACTCCTTCCCCTTCGTTCTGTGTTGTGTTTGTTACAGAACCGTCGGTGTATAAATGGGTCCAGTCCATGCTTGGGTAGTTTTCCGTTATGTACCTCAGAGTCATGTCTCTTCTTTCTTTTTCAGTCTTGCTGTTCTTGTTTCCAATACCTGGTATATTTTCTACCAGCTCCGGAATGATATGCTGCTTCCAGGTTGGTTTGCGTACAGTAGGGATTGGCTTTGGTATTGTTACTGTGTTCATAGGGTATCATCTTTGCTTTGCCTATTTCTGCAAAGTTTCTCCGCTTTAGTTTCCCATTTCCAAATCTATTTAGTCTCTGATGCATTGAATAGTCTGTCAGTCTTCTGAGTTTCTCTGCTTGCTGCTGGGCTCTGCTGTCTCTTCTGTCGGTCATGGATTGCAGATTTGTAATCTTTTCAAGTTCTACAATTGGCGTTGACTTCATGCCTCTTGTTATAACTCTCATGGCTTGGTTTTGAAGTTTGCTAATTTTATCAAAGTTCGCCTTTACTGCTGTTGTCCATGCCACAATGCCATACTCGAGAACTGGTCTCACTATTCCAGTGTACAGTTTCTTTAGTATTCTTTCATTTGCTCCCCAGCTTGTGCCAGCAAGTTTCCTCATGAGTGTCATTCTTTCTCTGGCTCTCATTCGGTTTCTCTCGATCAGACTTTTCCATGTCATGCGCCGATCAAATGTGACTCCCAAGTAGTTTGGGTTGTCGTTTGGCCGAAGATATTTGCCGTTAAGACTTATTTTGGTGTCCTGTGGTTTATTTGAAAGCGAGAATATCGTACACGTTTTTTTCCTCGTTTATTTTGACCAGCCATGAGTTCGCCCACTCTTCCAACGATGTTAGGGCTTGCTGCATCCGATCGTTTGCTACGGTGAGATTTTTTTCAGAGGTCCACATAGCCAGATCGTCTGCAAACATGGAGGTGTGGACTCTTCTTGGTATATTTTCTGTGATGTTGTTTATATACACCAGGAAAAGTTTTGGTGACCGTACCCCCACCCCCACCCCTCTTGGGGTACTCCTTGCTTCAGGGTCACCTTTTTGCTCATCTGCCCTTGTACTTGAACTCTGGCTGTTCTGTTTTTGAGATAGTGGCTGATCCATCTGTACATTTTTCCAGATACTTCACTTCTTTGTAGCTTGACGTTAAGTCCTTCTTTCCACACCTTGTCAAATGCCTTCTCTAGATCCACCCAAACCGCTGCAGTATGCATTTTCCTCTTGGTAAGCATCCTCTATATCCTGTGCTATGAGAGTGATGTGGTCCTCAGTGGATCTGTGTTGTCTAAATCCTGCTTGCTGTGGAATTAATATGTGTTTTTCTTCCAGGTACCACATCAGTCTGGTGTTTATCATACGCTCCATCAGTTTGCCTACACAGCTAAGTAGACTGATGGGCCTGTATCCATTTGCATCTGTTCTATCTTTTTCTTTCTGGTACTGGTATAAGTACAGCATCTTTCCATGCCTGCGGTACAATTCCCCTTTTTCAGAACTGATAGTAACTTCCTCTTCGCTGTTTGGCCCAACCCCATCAGCATTTCGTTTGTTACCCTATTTTTTCCGGGCGATATCTTTTTCTTTAAAGTTCTCATGACCTCATCCATTTCAGTCATGGCTAGTTTTGCAATAATGTGCTCCTCTGGTGCCATCTTGATGTTATTAACGAGTATGACAGTACAAATATCAACGTTGATTTATTGAGAAGATTTGCCAGTCTTCAGGCGAAGGTACCCTGCTTCCAACCTGAAACGATCGTCGGGGTTATATTATGGCTGATATAGTCCTGCTTACAGATGCCCTGGCCGTAGTCACAGCACTAAATAACCAGAAATATACTGAACTTAATGATTTAAGAGCAGTACTCTGTCAACTATGTCAGCAGTCCGCACGAAAAAGAGTAGTGGTACAGTGGGTTCCATCCCACTGCAACATTCAAGGCTACGAGGAGGCAGACAGACTGGCAAAAGAAGGTGCAAGACTACCAATACATACGAAGAATCAAAATGGCTTTTTAGAGCTAGATACATGACCAAATGGGAAACAGAACATACTGGCTACACAAAAAACGATGTCTATTACCAGTTGAACAGAAGAGAGCAGGTCGTGGTCTTCAGACTTCGCAATGGCCACAATAGACTGAGGTACCACCTATTGAGCAAATTGAAGATAGGTGGCACTGACGAATGCTCGTGCGGTACAGGGAAAATGACCACTGAGCATTTGCTGCAAAACTGCCCGACATACGAGGACCAGAGAGAGCAGATGTGGCCATCACCAGTGGCAACACTAGACAAGCGCTATGGCAATGTCGACAGGCTCAGGATGACCGCTGCTTTTTTCGAAACAATAAAGATCGACGTCTGACAGCGTAAGAAGAAGAAGAAGAAGAAGAAGAAGAAGAAGAAGATATTATGGCTGTATTAAAAGTTCCTCAACAGTCACGTGGAGATTAAATGCTCCCTAAAACGAACATACCTTTTTATTGATATTGATCAGTGAAGCATTTTGTTGTTGTGTGCATTTGTATGTTGTTATGATGGCGATCCGGCCTCTCGACGTTTCTGTTTTAATGGTCTTCGCTGTTAGGTTTTATATAGGCGGAATTTCCATTATTTATCCGAGCTGTACAAATGGATAACAAAAATGTAATGTCGTGTGACCATGCCTGTATGGAGGATCAATTATATATAGAAAAAAATGAGTTGAATGTCCAACTGTTATTGCGTTACCAGGTGTACTAAAAATGAGATAATAAATTTTATATAAATTCAATTGTAAAGAATGAAATTGGATAGACATGAATCGTTAATATGTTAATTGAACGGAAGTAGTTGTCGGCTTTCATATGTTGTTTGCATGAATAAAAAGCCATTTTATTGTCGAGGATTCAGCGTTTGTGAGTTCGGGTAATATATTTTCTTCATTAGTGTTGTTTAATGTGTCACAGGGCCCGATAGTGGATCAAATAATAGTAAAACTGTTACCTGCCAGGCCCTTCGTAATAGGCGACTAAGAATGGTTGAGCGTGGGACCAGCTACCACATGAAGCAGAAACGATAAGGCAGACGAGAAGGAACATTCGATATTAGCACCTTATTGTAGAAAAGGAGCAAGTATATCAAGTCAAAATGACATGTTTTCTTGACCTCAACTAGAGCCAAGTATTCCTATACAAATGAACTGGCTTGTCCGTTGCTAAAAAACGTACCTTGCCAGTTTCAGACTATTGCTTTGGCCGCTCTGCCACTTGAACGCTGAACTCAGCCTAGTGGTCTTGCAAGAAAATAAACAAATCTACAGCAGTATTGTTTTTTGTGACATTTCTAAAGTACAAGTGGTGACTGTAACAAACATACATACGTTTACGAATTACATTTACCGCGAAAATAAGTGCATGTCATGAATCTGGACCTCAGAGAGAAGTAGAACCAATAACTGCATGTCATGAATCTGGACCTCAGAGAGAAGTGGAACCAATAACTACATGTCATGAATCTGGACCTATGAGAGAAGTAGAACCAATAACTACATGTCATGAATCTGGACCTTTGATGGAACTGGAATCACTCCATCCTGGACGTCAAACACATTTAATATTGAAAAAAGATAACAATTGATGAAACATAAAGTGCACAAATGACCTTTACAGCAGTACATATATGCTTTGATGGTTCTTCCTTCATTGAAGTCAACGTTTGTGGTGTTTTTTGCGTCTACCGGATTTTTTAAGAAATGGCATAATTGTATTTAAAAAATAATTTTAGTTAAAGCAGCCTGCACGGTTTACTTTGACGACGAACAGTTTCTGATTGGAGCCACAAAACAATGATATCAATTCCATTAGTGATATACTAGGAAGCGCACGAATGACTGCCAGAGGCAAGCCGCGAGGGAGCCATTACTTCCAGACCTAATGAAACGGAAAATTGTGTTGAATCATTCATATTCTAATTGTTTTTCGGACACTAGAATAGAACATAATAAAGAAATTGGTAGAATGCGCTCGGTGGTCTGGGCACGTCGTGGCATCAGCGTCAAGACCAAACTCAAAGTCTACCGTGCAACCATCATTCCAACCCTACTATACGCTTGCGAAAGCTGGACTGTATACTCTAGACATGCAATGAGGTTAAACCACTTCCACACAGGTTGCCTGAGACGAATATTCCACATCCGATGGCAAGATCGTGTTACTGACATCGAGGTTCTCTCGAGGGCTAACATGCCCAGCATCCATGCACTGCTAGAAAAAGCACGACTAGGATGGACAGGACACCTCGTCCGTATGTCAGACGAGCGGCTCCCAAAGAAGCTCCTCTGCGGCGAGCTGAGAGAGGGATGGCGCGAGAGAGGGCGCCCAAAGAAACGATTTAAACCTTCAGCACGCCACAGTCCAGATCATCTTGACACACTCGGCCTACAAAAACGGTGTACGGAAAATTTTTTTATTTTTTTAACGGAGTCACTTCCGACAGCCATTTTTTACTGCTGAATACATACTCCATATATACACGATATTTTGTCGGTTAAAGTATCGTATGTGCGATTACAAATGGCTTTTGAACAGTTTTAATTTTGTATACGCCGTTTGGACCAAGCCGACTTTTTGCGAAAGGGGAAGTAGGTTGTTGGGAAAGATCTTTATCGAGTAGATCTGTTTATTTTGTTTGTTTAAATGAAAGAACTACGTTTGAATTGGAAACTAACAGTTGTGTCGATATTGTAAACACAGTATCGATACGTTGTTGTGGTTTCCATGGGTTTTCTATCGAAGCGACTAGGCCTAGTGGTCGAGGCCAAATTTTTTCCGAGATTTTCATAAATTTCAACTTTATCTTTTTGTATCTCAAAAACTAACAAACACAAAACAAATACAATAACATCCACATGTTCGTTATGCAAGTGTGTGTCTACACGAAAGAAAATCATATTTATTGACAAACAAACATAAAAGTTATAAATTTTGAAAGACACTACCATAGCGACAAATTCAGAAAATTAATTAGGTCAAATTTTTTCCAAAAGAAATGCGGCAGGCTTAAAGGTATAAAGATGGTCTGAAGGACTCACTGAAAAGTTGCCAGATAGACACTGACACCTGGGAATGTCTTGCGCAAAACAGATCTGACTGGAGAAGCGCAGTCAAATCGGGTGTAGCTACCGGCGAAGACGACCGTGTTGTGAAAGCCAGGAGCAGATGCGAGACCCGGAAATCCCGAACAGCGGGAACACCATCACCTTCTACAAACCTCGTGTGCCCAATATGTAGCAGATGTTTTGGTGCCCGCACTGGCCTGCTTAGTCACATGCGCACCCACACCTAACAGGGGAATCTGTGACAAGGATGATGTCGGCGGTCCTCATCGACAACGATGGACTGCTATTATTATTATTATATATATATATATATATATATATATATATATATATATATATATATATATATATATATAGAGAGAGAGAGAGAGAGAGAGAGCGAGAGAGAGAGAGAGAGAGAGAGATGTCAATATTGTTATAGATTTGTTCATTTTCTCTGAACAAAACTACATTGAGATGTGCATCCAGGTGGGACCTTTATAGCAAAAAGGTAAGGTGATCGTTTTTCATGTGGGGCCTTTACAGCAGAGAGGTAAAGTGGTCGCGTCTCAAAAGTTGCCTTTATAGCACGGAGTTAAGGCGATCATCACTAAATAAGTAATTGAAAGCTAGGATCAGTGAGTGTTCGAAGATCACTAGTTTCAAGCGGATCCTGGTCTCAATATAACTGAAATGGAGTGCTTAAACATATTTTCATCTTTTCACTTTTTGTGCTTTTCAGCGTCCGGTTATGAGGAGGTTTCTTGACCGGGCCTTAGTATGAGCTTCGTACATCGAAGGCTTTGCTGATTCTGTTATTTCTGCTATCCATTTTTGCGTGGTAGGGCCTTGGCTTTGTATCCATTGTATCTGTATAGCGTTGCTTTCTGATGGATACTATCTGGTGATTGACGTTTTACGTGGCTGAACCACTTGGTTTACTGTTTCGTAATGAGGTCTGGCACTAGTGTTGTAAATACCTGTTTCTTAATATCTTTGTTTCTGATTCCAACCATTCTTGTTACTCCAAGCATTCTGCCCGAACATGTCCTCTGTGTTGTTTTTTTTGCGATGTTTATTTTACATTTGTTATTTAATGTCAAATTATGGCACCGATAGCACGGGGTGGGTAGGAATATTGTGTTGTACGGGGTTCTTTTTGTATCCATTGCCATATACTTACTTTACAATATCGGGAACCTTTGTCTAATGATTTGACTTGCTTTATTACATCTGTTTTGGATTTTGATGTCGCCTGTGTCATCTGCTGAAATTTTGTTACGCAGGCACGTGTTTTCACCTGTTTCACTTGTTGGTTTTGTATGAATATTTGCGTTTCTTTTGAAAAGGATTGAATCTTTAGATCGGGATCAAGATGCTGAGCAGCGCAAGTGGTCAGCGACCCATAGCTGACTGCTAGCGTCAGGGCCAGCGAACCATAGCTGCCAAGACCCTTCTACACCTATACGCGGTGATCCTGGATAACAGGCTGCATCAGGGCAGATTGGCTAAGGAGAAAGGATCGAAGAGGGAATGCGAACCTGGTACTCAACAAATGCTTGCTGAAGTCGGATGTGTTGGACCGAAAGGTGCAAATATCGTAGCCAAGCTGTAAACTACGACACAACGCATTCCGTTCTCTGGACTACATTCTGCGACTTAAGCCCTTTCAGTGTTTGGTAGTGGGAGATTGAGATCGAACGAAGAAGAAGAAGAGTCTTTTGATCTAAAATGCTACAGAAGGGTGATCAAAATACCACGGATAGCGAAAAGGGAAAATACAGAAGAACTGGATATCGTGGAATATTGGTTAGTAAACAAAATCTTCTCCAGAAAACTAAAATATTTTCGCGACATCAAACGTCATAATGGTCTGGAGAGAACGATACTGGAAGGTATGGTGCCAGGAAAACGGGGCAGAGGCAGGCCGAGGATAAAATGGACACAATACATCACGGATGTCCTGAAGATGACAACGACAGAGGCGGGAGTTCTGGCTAGAGATCGAGTCTTACAGATCGGCTGTTATGAGAGCGACGTTCTGCAAAGGACATGCTACATGATGATGATTTTTGTTTTTATTTCTTTTATTGTAATCGTCATCACTTCGGTTTTTTTCTTTATTGATTTTCATACTGCAGTCCGTACTGACCTAAGTAAGATTGTTAATATCTTCCTAACATTCGTTTTTCTGAGGTTGCTATTTGTGCTTTGTCATCAGCAAAGAGAAATGCATTTAAGTGATCACTGAGGTTGTTTTCTTTACTAATGTTGGCTTTTTTTTACATGTTATATTTATACATGGGATAAACAGTAAAGGAGATAGTGCATACCTTTGCCATACACATGATCTAATATGTCATCTTTCGAAATATTCTGCGTTGGCTTTTACTATATATTGACAATTTACACAAGAACTTTTACATATGTTGGTCAAATATTTATTTACTAAATAACGTTCTAATTTGTCCACAGTTAGTATCTGTTTGCTTGATCGAAAGCCTTCTCTTGGTCCACGAAAGTAACGTGTAATGTCTGATCGCACGCTATTGTTTCCTCGCTCCTTGCCTGAATGCCAATTTTGCATCTGTACACCTCCTGTTTTTCATAAATTCGGTCTGTGCTTCGATATTATCGGAGACATATAATAAACTCGGAGATACCGTGCACATGCTGTGGTTACACATGGATAATAACAGACTGTTAGCCGTTGTCAGGTGAAACAAATAGAAAACAATTACATTCCTACCTTATACACAACCTACCGTCCGACCGGAGAGCCACATAAAGTAAAAACGCAATAAACCTACTTCTGATAGCCTTCGGCTACGTGGTAGCTGTAATTCCCAGACCGTATATATATGTATATATATATATATATAGAGAGAGAGAGAGAGAGGACAGATAGAGAGATAGAGATGAGAGAGAGAAATAGAGAAAGAGGGATAGAGAGGACAGATAGGGTTTGAGAGAAAGAATGAGAATGAGGGAGCAGGAAATAGATGATAGAAAGGACTAGTTGACATTCAGGCGATCATGCTTTTTTTGACGTTCACATAAGATAATTCCCAACTACGGCCCATTGAGGTCCACCACAAGATTATATGCGGCCTCCACAAGATTCTATCCAGCCCTCCACAAGATTCTATCCAGCCCTCCACAAGATTCTATCCAGCCCTCCACAAAATTCTATCCAGCCCTCCACAAGATTCTATTAAGCCCTCCACAAGATTCTATCCGGCCCTCCACAAGATTCTATCCAGCCCTCCACAGGATTCTATACACCCCTCCACAAGATTCAATCCGGCCCGCCACAAGATTCTATCCGGCCCTCTACAAGATTATATCCGGCCCTCCACAAGATTCTATCCACCCCTCCACAAGATTCTATCCGGTCCTCCACAATATTCTATCCGGCCCTCCACAAGATTCTATCCAGCCCTCCACAAGATTCTATCCGGCCAATCACAAGATTAAATCACGGTCCGTTACAAGATTCAAGATTTTTTATTACAAAAACAAAACAACTTTATTTGTGTCCCTGCGTTATTTCCTAACCACTCAGTATAGTTGACATAGTCAGTATCTGTACGGAAGTGTGCTTCCCCCATAACACCAAAATCAATTATTGATTCAATAGTAAACCCTTATCCAGTCACAGGTGCCATTTGATATTAAATCTCAACCAATGACGCCAGACATTGATGGTGTCACAGACAGTTGGTGTCAGAGACAAATGATGTCCTAGACATGATGTCAGAGATAGATCATGTTAAAGATTGCATCGGACACAGATTGTGTCAGAGATAGATGGTGTCAGAGATTGATGGTGTCAGAGGCAGATGTTGTCAGGGTCACATGTTGTCAGAGATAGATGGTGTCAGAGATAGATCGTGTTAAATATTGCATCAGAGACAGGTGGGGTTAGAGACAAAACGGTGTCAGTAACAGATGGTGTCAACGATTGCTCAAGAGACAAGTGGTGTCAGAGATAGACGATGTCAGAGGCAGATGGTGTCAGAGACAAATAGTGGTAGAGAATGTGTCAGAGATAGATAGTGTCAGAGACATATGGTGTCAGAGATAGATGGTGTCAGAGACATATGGTGTCAGAGATAGATGGTGTCACAGACAGACAGTGGTAGAGAACGTGTCAGAGATAGATAGAGTCTTAGATAGATGGTGTCAGAGACAGACAGTGTCAGAAACAGCTGGTGTCAGAGACATATGGTGTGAGAGACAGCTGGTGTCAGAGACAGATTGTGTGAGAGATAGATCGTGTTAAAGATTGGGTCATAGACGGCTGGTATCAGAGACAGATGTCAAAGACATAATGTGATAACAACAATCAAGAATTGACTGTATTCGGATTTTTCCTTTTTCTTATTGTCCCAACGGATCACTTCGAAAGTCAAACCGCAAAATATGTTACATAATTTTTCAAATGCATAATTGTGTATGGATCATTAATCAGAAGTTAAGAAGATATACAATGATAAAGAATTAATTTTGGTCCAATTTTAAAAAAAATTATGCCTGATAAGTTTTCAAATTTTAATAGATGTGCTTGTGAATTTATGTCAGTTGTTGGTACGTCATTCCAGTGTGAGCAAACATTTTCAAAGAAGAAGTAGCCTATATATAAAACATCTACCTAGTAAATTAATTCTGATGAGTATTTGAAAACCATTCTAATAATTGGCACCTCAAGCTTGGTATGTGTTGTTGTTGTTTCAAATGTCCACAATGAGTAGGTTTTCACTTTTTGTGCGATCTGTAAGTGGCAACCTAATCATGTCCATGTAAAATGTCTCCGCAGACTGTTCAGGATCGGTTGGCAGAATAGAGTGTCCAACTCTGTAGTCGTCAGCATGGCAAGACTCTCTAGCATCCATACGCTGATGCAGAGAGTTCAGATCAGATGGACAGGGCATGTTGCTCGCATGTCAGATGAGCGCCTCCCTAAACATTTGTTGTACGGTTAGCTCAGTACAGACAAGCGCTCGCAGAGGTGACAACAACAAAAAACTATACAAAAACACTCTGAAAGTTTCATTGAATAGTGTCTCCATTGATGTTGCTGCCCGGGAGCTGCTTGCTCCGAACTGCTCAGCCTGGCGCACTGCCATCATTCATGAGCAAAAGACCATTTCGTAGGCTCTGGAAAAGCGAGTTGTATGAAAGGAAGGAATGCAAGACTGCCCGACTTCAAATGCTGTTTACGTGTGCCTTACGTCCGGTAGGGTTTGCCCGACTTCAAATGCTGTTTACGTGTGCCTTACGTCCGGTAGGGTTTGCCCGACTTCAAATGCTGTTTACGTGTGCCTTACGTCCGGTAGGGTTTGCCCGACTTCAAATGCTGTTTACGTGTGCCTTACGTCCGGTAGGGTTTGCCCGACTTCAAATGCTGTTTACGTGTGCCTTACGTCCGGTAGGGTTTGCCCGACTTCAAATGCTGTTTACGTGTGCCTTACGTCCGATAGGGTTTGCCCGACTTCAAATGCTGTTTACGTGTGCCTTACGTCCGGTATTGTTTGCCCGACTTCAAATGCTGTTTACGTGTGCCTTACGTCCGGTAGGGTTTGCCCGACTTCAAATGCTGTTTACGTGTGCCTTACGTCCGGTAGGGTTTGCCCGACTTCAAATGCTGTTTACGTGTGCCTTATGTCTGGTAGGGTTTGCCCGACTTCAAATGCTGTTTACGTGTGCCTTACGTCCGGTAGGGTTTGCCCGACTTCAAATGCTGTTTACGTGTGCCTTACGTCCGGTAGGGTTTGCCCGACTTCAAATGCTGTTTACGTGTGCCTTACGTCCGGTAGGGTTTGCCCGACTTCAAATGCTGTTTACGTATGCCTTACGTCCGGTAGGGTTTGTCAGGCTCAGATCGGACTGCACAGCCATATGCAGTCCCATCTGAATAAACATATGTCTAACGCTGTCGCCATCTTCGCTTGCAATGGGCATCACTTAACTAACTGTTCAATCCGTTAGTTCGAGTTCCTTGCCTGTTTGTCTAGTGTCGTAATGAATAGAGAAATTCCTTTATATGCAAGGAAATATCATTTGGTATAATCTTAAGTCAAAATCACTTGTAGCAACATTAACAGTTAACTTAAGTAATCATTAACTTCCAATAAAGCACCTTATCAGTAATATTAATCAGAACTGTTGCAAAACTGGAAACCAATATTTTAAAAAAGACAACATTACAGCAAACAACGAGCTAACTCAAGTAAGACACTGGAGAAGAAACAGCATGAGACACGTAATATACAATAATATATGTTAAATAACATACTCTAAATATATGCTAATGGTATATAATCTATATAAAATTAGCGTTTTCAGGAATAAAACTATAACTTATAACATCGATTATATACTGCAATCCGGAACATTATAATTTTAAACATAATCAATTTATTTCTCCCACATGTCAACAGATTTCACAGTTGGTTTATGTATGCAGTAATTAAATGACTAAGTTGAATTTGTGTGCAATATTTGCGACTAATATGCCCATTTGCATTTGCTGAAGTTTCAATTGAAGTGCTGCAATTGTATTGCTCATCTATAAATGAGGACATGTGCACCAACTGTAGAGCATGCTTCTTGGTGTGCTTTTAGACATCAACTTGAATATGTTATAATGGTAAAGTGAGCATATTATATTATTCGTATACGTCATCATATCGTTTGATTATCATAGCGGTAGAGCACTGACTATTTACGGCATGGTACAGGGTTCAACTATCGTTTACTGTCACACTTTCTCTCCACGTGTAAGTCTACCTTGCCGTTTGAAAGTCTGCGTGTTTCTGCGATCGCGAGAGCAATGCTGGCGGATCTATCACTCCTGGCAGGGTCATCCAAGCCGGATAGGTACTCAGAGAGAGGTCCGACTAAGGGGCTAAGAAGCAGGTATTGAAGTGTAGCTGCAGAGTTCATCGGTAAGGGGTATGTCCTCTGGGCTGTACCAATCCACCCACACTCGTTCCTTTCTGTTTGATCTGTCAGTTATCACAAACGATGACGAAAAGATGCAAACCAGTGGACATTGCACATCTGCCCTTTACAGATGATCTCCCAGGGTGCAGGAGATGCAAGACATGTGCCGTCGCTACAAATGAACTATCATGACTGACTACGGAGTGATGAGATGACCGACTCAGATGCATGTGTGCTACTTTCCTGGCAGGACGTGACAATCCAGTGACATGCACTGGACTGCCTTCCTTCTGGGATACTGCCCTTCGATATCACAATGCATCTATGACAATAAACTTTATGCTGACTCTAAATGAGGAAAATGTCTGCTGTTGTATTTGAGCTACCAGGAGTTGCTAGCTCACAGCTAAAGTTACTATATATTTATCATCATCGCCATTATCATCGTTATAGTCATCATCGTCATCACAGACGACACATCTGTAAATTGGTAACTGGATTAATGGAAACGCAGATGATACCAAGCATAGTACAACCGCCTGGAGAACTCCGGTCCACTTTCACCAGCGTGCTCGGGATGTGAGGAAAGCTACGACAAACCGCCACGTATCCTTTTTAGGGCGCACAAAAGAGTGGTCCTACTTATTGTGGGCATTCAATAACAACAGCTGAATGGGAAGGAAAGCCAGCGAGGAAGAGAACTGGCCAGACTACCTCAAACAACCCGTAGCCTCTTACAACGAAATATCTAACACTTCATCCCAGATAGCATTGTCTGTTACGAGACTACC
Source organism: Ariolimax columbianus (assembly GCA_036924085.1). Classification (NCBI taxonomy): domain Eukaryota; kingdom Metazoa; phylum Mollusca; class Gastropoda; order Stylommatophora; family Arionidae; genus Ariolimax; species Ariolimax columbianus. The sequence goes on from JAVGWX010000001.1 coordinate 45,788,219, forward strand.
CTTTCCTTGATATCACATTATGGTACTGTACTGATAATGGCCATAAAAATGCTTTCTTTCTCCCTGTTATACTCTGCGTCCCTGCAATACGGGCTCGGCATGAGTGTTATCAGTTTCACAGCTGAGCTCATCAGTAGTGTCCCCTTGACTACATAATGCCCCAGTCTACTGTGACCTGTGTCAAGCCTGATGAACATACCACATCTGTTTATGTTGTTTTGGTAAAATGTATTTTTGTGTGTGGCCTAGATGTCCCGATTCACACTTGTTCTTCTCTCGTCGTGAACCTCTTGTTAGTCAGCTTAAGGTATCTTTCTATCGTGCTTGGGCAATCTGTCAGTCTCTTCTTTGCCATGATGTTGTAGTGAGCTGGAACGATGAAGCATGCCAGAACACATACGGCAGCAAAGTCAGCTGCATTAGTGTCGAGACTTCCAGTAATGAATGTACAAGCACACTTGTAAATGACATATTTTGAGAGGCGTTCCAGTTTAAAAAAATTTTGTTTTGTCATTTCGATGCATACATTTTCAGGAGGATCGTACAACAGCTAATCTCATATTATCTGCCCAAGAATACAGTTAAGACTCCTGAGCAGGTGTAACTGTTGGACGTGTGCCAGTTTTGTGGCCGTTGTTATTGTCAATCCATTCCTCTGTTGTATCTTTAACATCGGCAGTCTATATTTGTTTGGTCTTACTGTTGCTCCGAAGTCTACGTTCTGGTGCCCTAGTCTCTCGCGATGGCTAGGTTTGGTTATATTCTTGTCATGTGTCTAGACTACGAGGCGTGTTGAAATTAAACCGGTCCTATATGCACCAAGTGAACATATGTACGATGCCATGATGAAGTCACTTCGTATGTAAACAGCGCATACCAACCGTCAAGTTTGCAAAATGTCATTAGAATCTACTTAAAGTTTCCTCAGCAGACTGTTGACAACATGGCGGGTGTGATACGGAATCCGTCCAGAGTTGATCAGCGAGCGATGAATCGGTTTCTAACAGCTGAAGGATGTCAACCAGTTGACAATCATCGCAGAATACAGTCAGTGTATGATGAAAAAAGTGTGTTGAAGACAACAGTGAAGATCTTGACAACGATTTTTAAAGAAGGACGCGAGTTAACGAAAGATCTTCCGAGACCAGGTCAGGCGTATATTTTTGCATAAGAAGATGCCATCGCCAAAATTTATGCAGCAATTCGGGTGGACCGTTGCCGGAACTTACGTTCAACATACTGTTGTCACCGTACAGTGCCTGCATTCTGAGATGAATGTCAAATGGTCGACATCCTTTAGTAGTTTATTCTTTTTCTTCCTCGTTCATCTTCAGACCTATACTTCAATGACTCTAACGAAGGCAGCAGTCGACTCAAGGATCTGTACGCTTCCGTACAGCTTCTAGTGGAAGGACACTGACGGTTGTCAAATGTTACTTCTTTTGTCGGTATACAATGGACAGGACTGCAAAATATGTGTCTTCACTCGCTGATGAACTATGGACGGATTCCGTATCATACCCGGCATGTTTTCAACGGTCTGCTGAGGAAACTATGAGTCTGAGGATAAAGAAATTTTGCAAGCCTGACGGTCGGTATGTGCTGGTTACACTAGATGTGACGTCATCCTGCGCATCGTAAGTATGTTCACTTGGTGCAGTTAGGTCTGATTTCATGTGAACACGGCTCGTATATTATTCTAAAATAATGTGCTGACAACATAGCAGTTCATTAAGTGAGAGCAGGGGTTAATGAGTGTCTTATGAGCTGAGAAGATGATTAGAAATGAAGACAAGAGCTTGACTATAAAGAATGAAATGTTACATGGGGTATTATAGTTATGGATCATCTATCATCTACTGATACTTGTCTAATATATTTTAATTGATACGATAATATTAACGGCAAAACAGTAAAAAGGTCACAAATGGATACTAATTTTTTTTAAACTAATTGAGATACAAACTTAAAAACCCTTTATAATTTCACTAACATTGTCCCGTTATTTCAAAATAATTACCACCAACACTGATACACTTATCCACTCGCTTTATCCGTTAATTTCATGCTCGCCAGTCAGTTATTTGAGTATAATGCAGTAAGCTAAACCATACGAACTCCTGATTACAGCTGCTACACTATCTATTGTTACTCGCCTATCAGAGCGAATCGTCTTGCCGGACGCATGCTATTGTTACAATCTGGATAGGACGACCAGATCAGACTTCATCAGCAATATTTTATCGTTCTTAAAAAAAAATGGTACGACCTAATTATGCAGAACTTAACGCGACAAACACTTTCCAATGTAAACAGGAAGCATCTTCTCATGAATATCCTTTGCAAAAAGTCCTTTTCCTACACACAGAAAATCACCAGGCTGTTCTTTGATTTTACACTCTGTGAACACTGACGTCATTATCTCAGCTGCGCATGCATGCACCACCTAACGCCTGCTACCTGCAGTAACCACAAAGATGGATATTGCTAGCACTTAATTACACCTTTAGAAACTATCATTTACATGTTTCAGTTATCCCATATCAGTTTGTGACCTACTTACTGACTTGTTTTCGTATCAATAGAAATATATCAAACAATAATCACCATTTTGATATTATCCGTGCAATTTTGTTTATAGTATATCTGAAAGAGAGAAAGATAGAACTATGAGTGATAACAGAAAAATATTACAATCACTGTAACATATAAACAGAACAGTTGAAAAGAAATAAATGAAGAGACAAAGACATACATTCAAAGCAAAACAGAAATATACTGATAAAAAGTGTATTTAAGTTGTGCTTTAAATGATTGAGGAATTATTTTTTTAATATATTCATTGAATCCTTGATTCCAAATATTTAAAAGAGGTGGAAATAATAACTATCCAAAAAGCCAGTTTGTTATACAAAGTAGAAGGTATAAATAGACATTCTCTCTCTCTCTCTCTCTCTCTCTCTCTCTCTCTCTCTCTCTCTCTTTCTCTCAAAACTCGTAGAGACACTGCTTATTTACTTTCCGTGTCCAAGCACCAAGTTATACTTTATGCATCCAGTATTCAGCGACATGGATTGCCCTATAATTTTCCTCCAGCATGTAGCACCAATGGCATGTTTCCTGGAGGTTGCGGCAGGGCATCAGGTGGTCAGTGTCCTGTATTGTGCACATATATCAAACAATATAACACATATAACCACGATGCGCTGAGTCAGAAATGAGCTCTTAGCCTGTACTTGCTGAAAGTGCCAGTTCGTCCCAATTCATCCTTTAAGGAAACAGAGATGAGAAAGAAGTACGGCCAGAACATTTTATCGATACATTTTTAAATAACGGCGAAAAAAATTAATTGAGGAATTAGGAAATACAAAAACTAAGCAATGCATGTCTTCACGTTAAATGTTCACAAGCGATGTAACAACATGGAACCCTGTAATAGATGGAAATGAGTGGATAAGAAGGGATAGTTTGAGGGCGCCCTGCGTTTCCAATGTGAGTGTGCTGGGTTGTCAAAGCGTAATATGGGCTTGGAACAATAATAGGCGGTGTTTCATACTGATGTGGTACAATAATCAGGTACTCTGATTGTTAGTATGTGAAAATATTGACATTTTGTCATGAGAAGATACTGGTAGTGGGAGTATGGGAAGATACTGGTAGTGGGAGTGTGGGAAGATACTGGTAGTGGGAGTATGGGAAGATACTGGTAGTGGGAGTGTGGGAAGATACTGGTAGTGGGAGTGTGGGAAGATACTGGTAGTGGGAGTATGGGAAGATACTGGTAGTGGGAGTATGAGAAGATACTGGTAGTGGGAGTATGAGAAGATACTGGTAGTGGGAGTATGGGAAGATACTGGTAGTGGGAGTATGGGAAGATACTGGTAGTGGGAGTATGGGAAGATACTGGTAGTGGGAGAAGGAGAAGATACTGGTAGTGGGAGTATGAGAAGATTCTGGTAGTGGGAGTATGAGAAGATACTGGTAGTGGGAGAAGGAGAAGATACTGGTAGTGGGAGTATGGGAAGATACTGGTAGTGGGAGTATGAGAAGATACTGGTAGTGAGAGAAGGAGAAGATACTGGTAGTGGGAGTATGGGAAGATACTGGTAGTGGGAGTATGGGAAGATACTGGTAGTGGGAGTATGGGAAGATACTGGTAGTGGGAGTATGGGAAGATACTGGTAGTGGGAGTATGGGAAGATACTGGTAGTGGGAGTATGAGAAGATACTGGTAGTGGGAGTATGGGAAGATACTGGTAGTGGGAGTATGAGAAGATACTGGTAGTGGGAGTGTGGGAAGATACTGGTAGTGAGAGAAGGAGAAGATACTGGTAGTGGGAGTATGAGAAGATTCTGGTAAGGAAGGGGGGGGGGGGGCGGGGAAGAATGCTATGAGAAGATATCGACAGTGAGAGTTTGAGACAGAACAGGAATTGTGAGTGTGAAACGATACTGTCACAGTGAGTATGAGACGATACTAGGCATAGTGAGTGTAAGACGATACTAGTACAGTGAGTGTGAAACGATACTAGCACAGTGAGTGTGAGGCGATACTCTCATAGTGAGTGTGACGCGATACTAGCACAGTCAGTGTGAGACGATACCAGCACAGTGAGTGGGAGGCGATACTAGCACAGTGAGTGTGAGACGATACTATCACAGTGAGTGTGAGGCGATACTAGCACAGTGAGTGTGAGATGATATTAGCACAGCGAGTGTGAGACGATACTAGCACAGTGAGTGTGAGACGATACTCTCACAGTGAGTGTGAGACGATACTGGCACACTGAGTGTGAGACGATACTAGCACAGTGAGTGTGAGACGATACTAGCACAGTGAGTGTGAGACGATACTGGCACAGTGAGTGTGAGACGATACTGGCACAGTGGGTGTGAGACGATACTAGCACAGTTGGTGTGAGACGATACTGGCACAGTGAGTGTGAGACGATACTGGCACAGTGAGTGTGAGACGATACTGGCACAGTGGGTGTGAGACGATACTGGCACAGTGATTGTGAGATGATACTAGCACAGTGAGTGTGAGATGATACTAGCACAGTGAGTGTGAGATGATACTAGCACAGTGGGTGCGAGACACTTCCAACAGTATCTGTATGCACCACAAAGTCTAACCATGTGTCCATCGTCGTGATGTATCGAGTCACCAACGTACATAATTACTTTGACGCCGAAGATTGGCTGATAGCCACACATATATTGCAATGTCTTTAATGAGACTTAATGTAGAATTACACATTTTAAAAATAAGTAGTCAACAAAGGATATCGACCACTCTTACCCAAGTCAGAGACACAGAACATCATCGCATTAAAGAATTGAGACATCTTGAAAGCACTGACATACTACACCAGAAGGAACTGCCAGATATATGCAAGAACAACTCAGAAGCAAACGTGGAGACTGACAAGCTATCACAAATAGTTGTGCATCCCGGACATTTTAGTCATGACAAAAACAGTATAAACGTGTGGAGACCTACAAGCTTTCATCAGTACTAAGACATCCACAACTTTCTAGTCAAAAATATAAAATGTATGCTCAAATCAACTTTTCTGTTTTAAATGCCAGATTAAATCACAAGACTCAAAGTTAATCAAATGTAAAATAAATTATCACAGAGTGAGATAAGAATGGATTATACAAAAGTATGAGCAACCCCATGCACGCACGATTTATATGATGAAGTACGAGAAGAATATAGAAACAATTTTGATAGAGAATAAATGAAATAGAAACATTGTGCAACAGTCTAGATAAAGAAGAAAACTGGCTGATAAATAATATCAAAAGGATGACGTTGAGTTATTACGGTCATATGAAATGGCACGATGACTTGGAGGGAAGAAGTTGAAGGGCACGGTGCCTGGCAAAAGTGGAAAAACCCGCCAAAGAAGAAAAGGTATAACGATATTGCTGACAGTTTTAAGATGTCCTTGTGCCAAGTGGATCATCCAGCAAGATGATCAGGGCTGCTGTAAAGAAGATTACGTTCTGGAAAGAATATGTCACATGGCATGACACATATACATACATATATATGTGTGTGTATGTGTGTTCGTATATGTGTGTATGTGTGTGTGTGTGAGAGAGATAGAGAGTGAGAGGGAGAGAAAGAGTGAGAGAGATAGGGAAAGGCAGACAGACAGATAGTTAAGTAGTTTGGTTATGAACAAAAATGTTTACAAACAGTCTATAACACCAGGCAACATGACTTTAGGCCAAGAGGAAGACCATGTAAAATATTTATTGACCATGTTAGAGGACCATTACATGAGCTTGAATGTCAAATATAAACGGCCCCAACAAATGAGACACGAAATAAGATAGCATCTCTCCCAAACCAGTGGATTAAATGAATATGATAGCAGTTATGTATGTTTCAGTTTGGCGCGGTGGACTGATCTACGCGTCGTAATGATCTCACGAACTGTCTCGGTGGGAGTCTTGTCCGCCTGCCAGACTGAACCAAGCCAAACAGGCCTTGTTAGAGAGACGACAGAAAGTAGGCTCAGCAGGGATTCAGTTAGGGTTGGGAATGCAAATACGTAAAGAAGAAAATGTTAATAGAAATTGCAACGATTTGCAGCTCCATGATAACCATAAGTATTTGGTCAAGAATATGATAATGTGTTGGTATTATCAACATGAGATGCTATTGGTACTGTATCAATGATAAGGTATTAGTACTATGTGATAAGGTATTCGCACGGTTTACATGAGACGGTAATAGCACTGTGTTCATTAAACGGTATTGACATTGTGTACATAAGACGGTATTGGCACTGTGCACATCCTATGATATTCATGGTAGATGTACATGAGGATGTATTGCTAATGCGTTTATTATAATATATTTTAAATATCTGCACAAACCGGGTTTGGTTATATGTACGTGAGATGGTATTGGTAATGAGTAACTAAGATTGCAGTACTACTGTGTACACAATAAGATATTAGTACTGTGTTCTTAATATGGTATTAGTAATGAGAACATGACACACCAATGGGATCGAGTACATGAGTCGGCATTGATACTAGGCATATGAAAACGTCATGTCATTGTAATGACAAGGTTACAGTTCTGCCATACATACACATAGAACCCGGCCGTATTGTCAACATTATTTAAGTGGCTGTGAGGGTGGGGAGTGATGGGGGTTGGAGGAGACTGGACAAATGAGTTAAATATTATAAAAATGCAAAAACTAAAAACAGTAATTGACGACAAAAATGGGATTTGCAAATGGCTGGCTACCGCATCATGTAACAAGATATTATACTAACTACCACTGTAAGAGGGGACGATGAGATTAACTCCTAGTCAGCAAAAACAAACACACTGATCAGATAATGTTAGCCAGGGTCAGGAGAAATGTACTGGCCAAGACCCTCACATGACCTCCTCGTTGGTCGTCATACAAATGGGCTGTTGTCGAGAACAACAGTCCAGATAACAATGTGAGATTCGACGTGATCCCCGTAGTAGGGAGCGACAAGCAGATGAAGCCAATCATAGTACAACCGCCTGGAAGACTCCGGTCCACCTTCATCAGCAAGCTCGGGATGTGAGGAAAGCTACGACAAACCGCTACTTAACGTCCTTTTTGGCCGCACAAAAGAGTAACCTACTCATTGTGGGCATTCGCAAACAACAACAACCACTGCAAGAATTCATTGAAGTGCTGAAATAAATGGTTCTTGTGTTGGTCCAGATGCAGTATTTGCTACATGATTCGTGTAGAACAAAACAGGAGACGAAAAGGAGAAGAAAACGAAAAAAAAACCAATATGAACAGCTGGTTGGCTGATGTAGTAAACACACAAGGTGTCGGGTATAGAAATTGTTTGGTAAATATCACTTAACAAGCGCTCGTAACGTACCAGTCGGTTAGTCCTGTTCCGCGAATAAGTTCTGGTCACCAGGTAGGATTGTCTGGTTTACGTGAAACATCAAAACAAGGTAATAATAGGAAGAGAGAAACGGAGGTGAGGATAGAGAACATAAAGAAGTGATGAGAATGATGGACAGGAGAGAAACAAGCGTTCAGAGACAGTGAAGGCTAGAGAGGGGCAAACGGATGGAGCTGAAAGACAAAACTGATTTCAGCATGTGAAATCAAGGCACATATTGAAACAGAAGCTATCAGAAGAGAAAGGTAGGTAATCTTACACAAAATTAAGCATAAAATACTATAGTTCTTAGTTCTTAGTCGACCGTTACTTCTGCAAGAGCAGATGTTCCTGTGCAGGTCCCAGCTCTGGTATGAGCTGGATGTAGCCGGGAGGAGGATGTCCCGCTTAGCGGGCTAAGCTCAAACAGCTTAATACTCCGCTGCGTTGGGACAAGCGCTTACGGAGGGTTTGTTAACCGATGTGCGAGCCCATCTTAATAAACTCAAACACTAGAGCAAAGTAGACCCGCAGCCTGTTAGGCGCCATCTATGCTGCTCTTAACAAACCATCTAACTATGGCCGGTGTTATGTCATGTCACGCAGTTAGTTGCCTCTCACGACATGCTCTCTGTGAGGCAGTGGTTATTCTTATCATACATTCTTGTCATACACAAAGACCCCGGCAGACAACTCGGGTGAAAATACTAAACATATATATATATCTTCCATATAGTAAAAACGCCTTGGTGTAATTAAACGGACTTGATCTGTGCTGAAAAATGTTCCTCGCCAATAAAAAAGACAACAATACCTAATTAATAGCAAAGACATAGCGATAGGTACTATAATTTAACTAACTAAATAATTGAACATAATAGATTTATGTTCAATAAAATGTCAACTTACTGCGTGTAATAATCCAAGATAAACGTTTAGGTCATCTAAAAATAAACTGCTTTGCTGATGTTCAGATCATGTTCAGATCGTGTGAAACATAAAATTGACATTTCTTCATTCCGAACGTTTATGCAACTAGCGGATTGACGCAGTCGTTAGCCGTGTCATTATTGAGACCTGGGAAACGAGTCTTTAAAAGTGAACAAAACCGAGGTATGAAAGGTTGACACTAGATCGTGCATTCGGACGAACACGTGTGGGAGGAATGGTGTGTAGTGATGCTAGATTTAGTTAGCTCAGATATTTGGGAAGATCGCTGGGCTTATTCATGTATCGCCAAAACGTGAATCTTGTTAAAGTGTCAGAGTATGATTTTTGTAAAAGAAAATTGAGCACAAGTGTGGACATTTAAAAATGTATGTGCACACAAAATGTGTACATTTATGTGTAAATTGTTGTCAACTGCAAGAAAACTACAATGTAATCAAGTTTGAGTGGCATATTAGCAAGCTTAAACAAATTTTCATTTTGATGCCAGCGAAATTATAGGTAACACTCCATCATGATTGAAAAATATACGATACAATGTAGTCCTACCTGTTAAATAAAAATGTGCAAGACTACCACAAACAGATACCAGTATGACGTACGAAGAGTCAAAACGGCTTATCAAAGCCAGATACATGACCAAATGGGAAACCGAACATACTGGTTACACCAAAAACGATTACCAGTTGAACCGAAGAGAGCAGGTCGTTGTCTTCAGACTTCGCACCGGCCACAACAGACTGAGGTACCACCTATTCAACAAATTGAAGATAGGGTGTACCGACGAATGCCCGTGCGGTACTGGTAAAATGACCGCTGAACATCTGCTGCAGAACTGCCCGACATACGAGGATCAGAGAGAGCAGATGTGGCCATTACCAGTGGAACTGCAAGACAAGCTCTATGGCGGTGGCGAGAGCCTCAGGATGACCGCCGCTTTTTTCGAAAAAATTATGGTTACTGTCTGACTGCGTACGCAGAAGAAGAAGAAGAAATAAAAATGTTCTATTTAATATAAAATTAACTCAAGCTAATAAGCACATTGAGTTCAGTGAAAATTGGTCGAAACTATTTATATTACACGGCTTAACTTAATGCAAAAGGCACGATGTTAGTAAAACAAAGTTGAATTAAACCTATTATGAATTATGTTGCCCATCGTCAGTTTACATTGAATGCATAAGGAGATATGGTGTCCAACTTCAATTAAAAACTCAACTCAGAATAAACTATGTTGTTTAGCTTCAGTTAAACACAGAATTAACTAAGTTGTCCAACTTCAGTTAAACACTGTATGAACCATATTGTCTACCTACAGTTAAATCTAACTTCTGTTCAACTAAATGCAAGTTAAATTGATTTGTCATTTATAAAGATGATACCAAACTAGAAGAAAACCCAAATCTTCTTCTTGTATCCTTTTCGCTACATATGAAGGCAGTTGTTCCCACCTCACATGTCGGCTCACAGGAATTCCGTATAAAGGCACTTACTTGACTCCTTGCAGTGACTGTTATGTAGCAATATGTTTTGCAATATGAAGTTTTCTGATCCCAAACACAACCCTCTAAAGCTGTTTGCAACATGTTTAGAATACCACACTGGACATATCCTTTACTCCCTGGGTACCACTCGTGTAAGCAAACACAATTGATGCGAAGTATTCTTAAAATATCACCTAGTTAAATATAGAAGCATGTATATTGTTAATCAGCTCGTGAAATATATGTGGTATTTACATTTACAAGGTGATCTTAAAAACGCATGACCATACCCTACCATTGGATATCGTCAACTTTGAATTTTACTCAAGTATATTTCACACAAATATCACAAATATTTCCTTCTTTGATTATTTATTTACAAAGTTTCACAGTGTTTCAATAACAACAAATAACGTGATATCTTTGTAAGTTTACATATGGCTTGTTTCGCCTGATTAGTATGTACATATGTTCATAAACACGTTTATCCCAGGCATTTATGTTGAAATGCGCACCGGATTAGTAAGGGACAACAAGGCAGCAATAACATGAACTGAGCACAGACATCAAAATGGTGAGATCTGGAACAATAGATTTTCAAACTCTTAATCCCCAACGACAGTGTAATTTTTGTGACTACTTTTATCACCATCACAAGTGAATACCTTTACTTGTTTCTACAGTTGTTGTTTAATGCCCCCAATGAATAACGCTATTCCTTTGAAACCTTGGCGTGTATAACACTCCTGCATGTGACACACGTGTACAAAACAACGCTAAAGTTTGGCAAACATAAATGACAAGCCCAGCTGAACAGTTCAGTTTATATATATATATATATATAGCTATGCTTTGTGTTTTAAAATATCAAGCGGGGTGTGGCTTAGCTAAGTGGTGCAGTGACACGACTCACAAACTTGCCTGTATACCGGCAAGGTCGTATTCCTGAGGGTGTAAGCCCATAAAGAAATGCCTGCTAAATTCAGTTGCACTGACCCTTTAGGCGCAAAATAAGTACAATTAACCCCACCCTAGGAAATAAGGCGAATGAGGGAAAAACTGAAACAAATATAAAAAAAAAAACATACCGCTTGCAGTATCGCTGAAGCATGTACGGATCGAGTGCATTTCAAAGAACGTTTATGTGTCTAGATTAATTGTAATACGATAAGAGTGTTGTAAATGTGTGCAGTAAAATAACAAAACGGTGTAAGTTGTGAAGACAAGATATCTAATAGTATTAACTGCAGCTATCAAATCGTCAGTTAAAATAATTTGCTACATGAAGATCATACAAAATGCTTTGACGCATGCCTCCTTTGATAGGAGTGACTTCATTTTTTAGAAAAAGTAAGTAGCCTATCCTTAGCAGAGTGCCGCTTCTTACAACCGCCAACCTGTTTTGCTGTTATAAGTTCTTTTGCAAAGTTATAAGTGGCGCAAAATAGAGCATATCCACACTACAGCCACAGCAAATAATCTATGTAAACAAGGTACCACAAATATTGAAAAACTACGTAATTTATAACTCGTAATTCATGCACGAAAAAAACATAAATCTTAGTATATGGCACTCTAGAATTAGGCCCTATATGGTCATGTGCTGAAAGAGCTTAGCTTTCAGACTAGTTATACAGGTTTCGGTGAGCTGAACCATAGCTGAACAGTGTTTTACCCTGCTTGAACGTATATTCACGCAGGGACCACTTACCTGTAATTTCTTCAAGACTTTGACCTGTAACACACGAAACTCTACTATCCAGGTGTCTCCACAAACTTGCAGTTGTGTCTGTTCGTGTGCTTCGTGTGCAGCACGTGATAAACTCTGCTGACAACGTGTTCCTTAACATGATGGGTCAACAAAAGCAGACAGACACGTTTGCGAGTACCTTGTATTTTTTATACAGCTAAATACCAGGCTCACCACAGGGTACCTTAGGTGAAAATAATACCACCCATGTAACCTTCTGTGTGTCGTAAAAGGCGCCGAAAGAGAGTTGTTTTTGATGCTAGCAACTTCACATGAAAGCCAACATTAGTTATTGGCTAGTGTGTTCAGTGATCACACATTAAGAAATTTTGACTTGTGTTTGTGTGTGATTACTTGTTTCATGGTTTGTGTGTTATTTTTTGTTGGTTTTTTTTTTTTTACAATTTGAAACCATATGATTAGATAAATGACGATCTGTCAATAAGTAGGTATGTTGTTCTGTTTGTTTTCTGATCAGAATAAATGTTAGTTTACCTCGGTGTCAGTATGTCTATCAATCAATCAATCAATCAACCAATAAATCAATCAATCAACCAATCAATCATTTTGTCTTTCTGCATGTCTGTCTATCGGTATGTCGATACACCTGTCTGTCTTCCATCTCGCCCTTCCTTTCGTCCGTGCTTCCGTCGGTCCGTCCGTCAGACCTATATATGGATTAATGAATAGATAGATAGAGAGACAGACAGACAGATAGATAGATAGATAATTAGATAAATAGATAGATAGGTAGATAGGTAGGTAGATAAATAGATAGATAGATAGATAGATAGATAGATAGATAGATAGATAGATAGATAGATAGATAGATGGATAGATCGATTGATGGATGGATGGATGGGTGGAAGGACGGACGGACGGACGGACGGGCAGGCAGGCAGACAGACAGACAGATATATAGATAGATATATAAGAAGATAGATAGATAGATATATAGACAGACAGACAGACAGATAGACAGACTGACTAACTCACTGACAGACAGACAGACAGACAGACACACAGACAGGCAGGCAGGCAGGCAGGCAGTCAGGCAGACAGACAGGCAGACAGACAGACAGACACATAGATAGAGATAGATAGATAGATAGATAGATAGGCTAGAAAGGTAGACATCCAAACAAACAAACAAACTATTAAATCGAGAATATGGCAAGCAGACTCAACAGATTACACAATTACAGATATTCTGATTGACAGATCGTCATTGGTCTAATCCTATTATTGTAAGAAGCTGTCTGAGAAGAAGTAGGGTTGACGTTGCTGTTGAATGCTAACAATGAGGAACTTTACTTTTTTGTTTCCCCTGAACGGGCGTTAATTGGTGAGTTGTAGTAGCTTTTCACACATCCCGAGCGTTTCGATGAAGATAGACCAGGGTGTGGTGTTGCTTTGCTTGGATTCATATATTGTCGCTCACTACTACGGAGATTACGTCATTCCCTACCTCGTTAGCCAGACTCATATAAAACATCCTGTTTTCAGCGAGAACTGCGCAGAAGTGAGGTGAGGGTTTTGGCGAGAATGATTTATCTGACCCTGACAAACATGTCCGATCAACATGTTTTACCTGAAACTGACTAAAATGTCCGATCATCATGTTTTACCTGACCAGACGTTAGTATCCTCTCCTCAGCAAAAGGGTAAACCGTTTACGTATCATGGCCAAAGAACATAGTTCGATCCATATCATTTACACGGTCCAGCTGTAAAAGATAACTGCAATACTGTTATATGAGAACGGTAGAATAGAGTGACGTTGGCAAACAACACTTTATCCTCGGCAGCAGCAGTTTATATGGTAATACACTCTATTATTAATTTATAAAGCTCACCTCCAAAGTCAAAATAAGCAGAATCGCTGCCCGCTCTGGAAACACTTCAGTTAACCTAAATAATTTGTAAATGATTAAATTAATTGCAAATATGAACGGCAGGTCAGTGAGGTAGGGAACTGACAAACATCAACTAAAAACAAACTGACACTTTCTAGTGGAAAAAGAAGTGACTAACACTTCATCTCCGACAGCAGTGTCGGCAATTGAAATTCCTTGATCTTTCATAAAGCCTGATCTATAGGTCGAGCAACACTTGGCGACAGGAAACTATGTTGTAATCATGATTATTGTCGCAAATAATTATTTTCTGTATGTTTATAATCTTATATGTAAATACCCCTGTCGGTTAAGCAGATTACCTATTATTTAAGATTGTAGCTCGTAAGCGCAGCACTTTCTGGTAAACATAAAACGCAATTTAAAATCACATTAACAGGAGACTGGTGAACTAGCAACAGGAATGGGTTATTGTGAAAATGTGATTACGTTTGGATCTATAGGACAAAGCCGCTAGCAGCGACAGCCAGATTGTTTGCAATTTCGTTAACTCTGGCAGCTGGTGACTTGTTTATTCTTTCATCTACGAAATCACACAAAGTAATAACCAGCATTGCCTCTAATCTGAAGCCTTTCAGAGTTGAAATGTTCGTTGAACTACTTTCAATTGTCTGAGTTTCCGAACGCAGACATTATTAATGTATACATGCATAGTTATAATTGGTCGTGATTGAATATGTGCTTTTATTTCACAGTATGACTAGTTATTGTAGCTTTGCCTCTTTATTTCTTTCTTCTCCAAACACGTCTCATTCTCCTGTGTTCATATTTCAATCTCACGTTTCTTAATTTCTATGGTAACTTCTCTATTCATGTTTGTTTATCTTGGTTAGATTTCTAAGATACAACATATGTTTTTAAGTTATAACTTTAAACGTATTTTCTAGAATAAAATAAATCCACTGGATGCTGTGATCGCTTGTTAAGTATTATTTACCAAACTAATCACTGCACCGGATACTTATGTTGTGTGTTTGCTACATAAACATACAGCTGCCATATCTTCTTCTCATATTTCTCTAGGATCTAAGCACGCTCAACAACATGTCAATCATATATGTCAATCATCCAGTATAAACCATAAATTGAAAATCTCATTAAATAGAAGCGGACTTTATCTACTACAGTCAACCAACGATGATCTTTTCAAAAGTAGCATAGCTAGTAAATAATCAATGAAGAGTACTAGCAGACCATGCAGAACATCTGACCATCAGTCGAATTATACAATTCGAAATAAACAACAGCAATTTATTATTTAGATATTCTCTCCCTTCCTGTACTCTCCTCTTGCTTCACATCCCTACCAGTTAATCAAATCTCTTCCGCAAAAGTTGGAAATACAGATATATATTTGAGAACAAAATAGATATATGTGCTGATGTTATCCGAAAATGCCGTCATAATATAATGGAAAATTAAATCTTAAACAACAAAAATTAGGAGGAATAACTATTAGGTCATAGATTTGAACCCTTGACCCCGAACCTCCCGCAACCTAGGCGAGAATCATAGCTATACTACGTGATTTGATCTCCGCCGGAAATGTTAGAAACACACATTTGAGAAATAATTATATAAATAGGCTGTCCGTTTTGAACAGTGAATATAAGCCCTTTTAGCCATTGATTGCTATTCATCCTTAATCAAGAGTTCAGACCAAGACCAAGATTCATCAGCAACTGTGTTGTTGAAAATGATGTCTTTAACAATGAACTGGTTAAATCTTGCATAACGCAAATAACTGTTTATGTTTTCTGGCAGTAAAAGCAGATGTGAAGGGGTCCTAAACTGTTTAAAAAATATGGTCACATTAAATATACAAATGTAATATCTTATTCTTATTCTGTGAGTATACGTTTCTTGGCGAGTGTTCCAAAACACTTGCTAAAATTATGTTTCCTCAATCTTCTTCTTCTTCTTCTTCGTCGTATGCTGTCAAACGTCAACCTGTATTTTTTCGAAGAAAATAGCGGTCTTCCTGAGGCTGTCGACACTGTCATAGAGCGTGTCTAGTGTTGCCACTGGTGATGGCCACATGTGCTTTCTCTGGTCCTTGTATGTCGGGCAGTTTTGCAGCATATGTTCAGAGGTCATTTTCCCGGCACCACAAGTGCATTCGTCAGTGCCACCTATCTTCAGTTTATTGAATAGGTGGTACCTCAGTCTGTTGTGGCCTGTGCGGAGTCTGAAGACCACGACCTGCTCTCTTCTGTTCAACTGGTAAAAGGCATCATTTTTTGTGTAGCCAGTATATTTTGTTTCCCATTTGGCCATGTATCTGGCCCTAATAAGCCTTTTGGACTCTTCGTATGTCACACTAGAATCTGGTTGTGGTAGTCTTGCACCTTATTTTTCCAGTCTGTCTGCCTTTGATGTTACAGTGGGATGGAACCCACTGTACCACTACTCTTTGTGGTGCGGAATGTTGGCATACTTCACAGAGTACTGCTCTTAAATCATTAAGTTCAGTATTTGTCTGGCTTTTTAGGGCTGTGACTACGGCCAGGGCATCTGTAAACAGGACTATTTGGCTTTAATTGCTTTCGCCTGTCAGCATTGCTTCTACTGCAGCCCTCAGTGCCTCTGCCTCCGCTCTGAAATTGCTGTTTCCTCAATCAATTCTCTATTACGCACAATCAATACTTATGTAATGGTTCTTTAACTTAACGACACATGTCTAGCACTCATATTACATTAAGAGACTCCTAGATAGTTTTATAACTATGGAAGCTAAAAAGGACGGTCATACCTTGACCACCCTAGACGGCTGCCATTATAACGATTTTGTTTAGTTTTCATTTAAAATCTTTCTACTGATTTTCGTTAGACTTAGTTTTGTTTTCCATTATCGTTCTTGATAAAGGCATTGCCAAGTCGAAAGTTAGCTCGATAATAGATAAAGGAAGTCCCTTGTCAGGCATTGTGGTTAAAGGTAGTCCCGTGGCAGATGTTGCTGTTAAAGGTAGTCCAGTGGCAGATGTTGCTGTTAAATGTAGTCCCGTGGCAGGGCAGATGTTGCTGTTAAAGGTAGTCCCGTGGCAGATGTTGCTGTTAAAGGTAGTCCAGTGGCAAATGTTGCTGTTAAAGGTAGTCCCGTGGCAGATGTTGCTGTTAAAGGTAGTCCCGTAGCAGATGTTGCTGTTAAAGGTAGACCAGTGGCAGGCGTTGCGGTTAAAGGTAGTCCTGTGGCAGATGTTGCTGTTAAAGGTAGTCCAGTGGCAGGCGTTGTGGCTAAAGGTAGTCCCGTGGCAGATGTTGCTGTTAAAGGTAGACCACGGGCAGGCGTTGCGGTTAAAGGTAGTCCTGTGGCAAATGTTGCTGTTAAAGGTAGTCCAGTGGTAGGCGTTGCGGTTAAAGGTAGTCCTGTGGCAGATGTTGCTGTTAAAGGTAGGCCAGTGGCAGATGTTGCTGTTAAAGGTAGTCCCGTGGCAGATGTTGCTATTAAAGGTAGTCCAGTGGCAGATGTTGCTGTTAAAGGTAGTCCCGTGGCAGATGTTGCTGTTAAAAGTAGTCCAGTGGCAGATGTTGCTGTTAAAGGTAGTCCAGTGGCAGGCGTTGTGGCTAAAGGTAGTCCCGTGGCAGATTTGCTGTAAAAGGTAGACCAATGGCAGGCGTTGCGGTTAAAGGTAGTCCTGTGGCAGATGTTGCTGTTAAAGGTAGTCCAGTGGCAGATGTTGCTGTTAAAGGTAGTCCCGTGGCAGATGTTGCTGTTAAAGGTAGTCCAGTGGCAGGCGTTGCGGTTAAAGGTAGTCCAGTGGCAGATGTTGCTGTTAAAGGTAGTCCAGTGGCAGGCGTTGCGGTTAAAGGTAGTCCCAAGCCAGATGATGCGGTTAAAAAAAGTTCCGTGGCAGACACTGTGGTTAATGGTAGATCCGTGGCAGACACTGCGGTTAAGGGTAGTTCAGCGACAGATACCGCAGTTAAAGGTATCACCGTGTCAGACACTGCGGTTAAAGGTAGATCCATGGCATACACTGCGGTTACAAGTAGATCCGTGGCAGACATTGCGGTTAAAGGTAGTTCGGTGACATACACTGCAGTTAAAGGTAGTTCGTGGCTGACAGTGCGTTTAATGCAGTAAGTGTCAGATAGTGAAGTTTAAAGTAGTACCATTGCAGTGCGGTTAAAGTAGTCCTGTGACAGAAACTACGGGTTAAGGTTAGTGCTGTGGCAGATACTGCGTTAGAAGATAACGTGATAAATATATCACTGCACTACTTCTAAACGTTTGTGTATAGTTAGTGCGACCAGTTCGACCAACTCACTCGATTGTTTTCACTATTAGTAAGCCAGCTACACGTTTACAGTTGAGTAGACTGTGTCTGATCTAGGCTGAAGATTAAGGCAGGCACTTTGCAGTATAATCCAGCTCTTCCAAAACGAGCTAAACCTTTGATGCATGTCTGTTACTGTTGTCGTCTTTAAAACTACATAATACCCATTCTAATATAAAACTGACGATTAACCATTCTTTTAGAACACTACAGATTAGCCATTCTAATATAAAACTGAAGATTAACCATTCTTATAGAACAATACAGATTAACTATTCAAATAGAAAACTACAGATTAACCATTCTTATAAGAAGGGCGTTCCGTCAAACCGGGACTTTTTTTTTTGTAAGGAAAAAAAAGAAGTGTTTATTTCAAGCAGTCAAAATGCTATTTATTGTTTTATATAATCTCCTGCGACGTATATGCACGTATCCCAGCGTTTAAGTTATGTCTGAACCAATCCAGGACAGCCTGTTTAATTTCGTCATCAGTGCTGAAAATTTGACCTCCCAGGAATTCTTTTAAGGGTCGAAACAATGTGGAAATCGCTTGGAGCGAGGTCTGTGCTTAAAGTGGATGTGGCAATATCTTCCAGCCGAGTTGCTGCAGATGGCACATAGTGCGGTGAACCGTTTAAGGTCGAGCGGTATCTTGCAGGAGCAGGACGCTCTCTGTGATCAAGCCCATCCGTTTTTCACGCAGACGGTTAGGCACATCACTAAAAATGATTATAGTGGCCTCACGAGGTAGAAAATAAACATGAATGATGCCAAGTTTGTCCTACAATACACTCACCATCACTTTATCTGCAGACGTAATTGTCCGACATTATTTGGGTAGTGGTGATTGTTTATGCTTCCAATGCTTGGATGCCCATTTCGATTCAGGAGTATAATGATGTGCTCAGGTTTCGTCACATGTAATGATGTGCCCAGGTTTCGTCACATGTAATTAAGTGATCCAAAAAGTCATGCCCTTGCATGTTAAAACGTTCCTTCAATTCATTGCATGCTTGAAGTTCTTTCTGTCGGTCAAAAGCGGAAAGCTGTCTAGGCAACCAACGTGCACTAGCCTTCCTAAAAAGCAAATGTTCATGGATAATAGTGTTCACCGTAACCAGAGAAAGACTTGCCTCTTGTGCTTTATAGCGACATGTAATGCGTCGATTTTCCAGGATAAGGCGTTGCACAATCTGGATATTCACAGGAATGACTGTGGTGGATTGAGAATCACCATGGCCGGAATCATCCCTAACGGATGTACGGCCTTCTCTATAACGTTGATATAATTCAAATGCCTTACTACGACTTAGTTTCTCATCACCGTATTATGAATGCAGTCTTCTGTAAATTTCTGGAGGTTTCGTGCCTTCTTTAAGAAGAAACTTCATCACAACACGCTGTTTCATGCAAGCATTAACAGTGTTGTCCGGCATTTTTATTTATCTAATAGGACACAAGTGCCACTAACTAATGATAGTAGTTCCAACACGCAATAACCCATTCAGGCTGAACTAGACCAAGTCCCGGTTTCGTTTGAACACCTCTCGTAGAAAACTACAGACTAACCCTTCTTTCGTTCTTACAGCAGTAACCACCGTAGTAGCTACTCATTGGTATAGTGTTAGAGCAATTGTTTTTCACAGAAAAAGGCAAGGGGATGCAGATTTCATTACATTCGATCCATCTATAAATGAGTAATTTGTTAACTGTTAGAAGGAAGATAATAAGGAAGGGAGCTGGCGTCCCCAACTAATAAATAACCTATGACCTCGTACAATAACACATTATCTCCGACAGCAGTATATGCTATGGAACTACTTTTCCAGTTTTAGTGACTCGTCATCTTTGTCAAATCACGAGATTTACAATGTTTAGCTCGACGTTTCTCAAGTGCCACAATCAGTAAAATGTATATAGCATATTTGTATAGTACAATTCTGTCTCTTTTTGGATGGTTTACATCCAATTTTCAACGCTTAAGGAAAACGAGTTTATAAATAAAAAGTTGATAACTTAATCGATCAGTCAGATACTTAGAACAGTCTCAACAGCAAAGATATGTCCAGACAGCGTGCCTGATAGTACTCATCTCTCACATTTCTACTGTCCTTCAGTTGAGTTGTTTTTTTTTTGGTCCTAAAATCAGCCTCCGTGGACATGTTCATGAAATACTTGCTCTTGACTCAGGCAACGACGCTGCGAAGTTCTATATTTCTGATTTATTAACTGTTAGGTTAGTTAAGTGCACGATCAAACCATCTAGTTATGGCCCGCCTCGGGAAACAAATGAATAGTCCGGGATGGCCACAAGAACATTAAGGACTTTTGACAAATTAGCAAAACCTGGCACTTAGCAATAAAAAAGACAATCACCGCTATTTGATATCTCGATATTTCTGGTTGAGAAGCTGCTGGACAAATGTAAGAAAATTGTAAATCGATAGTAATTTTGGTAAACAAAATAATAGTTCAGTTTTAGAAGCTCAACAATTATGGAGGACAGTCAATAAATGGACTTTGTAACATAACTAACAAATTATTAAAACAAAATAGAGCTACTTTCCCCAATTACACCAACAAAACGAAACAAAAAACAATATATTTATATGTTTCATATTTTTTTTTTAAACGGGATTTTATTATTTCTAGTTCTAAGTTGCGTAATGTGGAAATGGTGGGTGGTGGTGAATCGTGAGTTTATAGGACTGAGGAAGAAAAGGCGCTTATCCCGACATAATTGCGAAGTGTGCTCGCTCGTTTTGCATTTCGCCTCCGAGGCAAATTAAACTTAGATACTTACAGGCTTTCAAACCCGTGTACTCTTGGGTATCCTATATGCTCGACCATCCGCTGCTCTACTATAAATGTTGTAACATGTTGCTCCGGAAAGCTATTCATGAGCATGGCAATCTCTCCATGAAAAACAAATGCTACGAAAACCATCATTTAAAAGCACATCAATAATTCAGCCCATGCTTCTTGAAAGCGAAAAAAACAGTAATGGTCAAATGCGTCTTCTTGAGCCAACATGGAAGAAGAATTAAGAACAAATACACATTTAACACCCGCTATAACAATACACATATCAATTGACAACCTACGAGAGAGACACATATACTAATACAACCAGAAGGAAGGTTTTTTAAAGAAAAACAAAGTCATGATTACGCACTTGAGAGCCAAATTCAACAACAGTTCAATTCAGTTCAGTTGCTCGAAAGCGTGCCGGTGAGTGTCAAGTCTAGATGCAACAGCTTCAGATGATATCTACAGCTCTCTTACATATGGAAAATGCACTAAGCCAGTAGTTCAACAATTGTTTCTTGCAAACACTTCATCACTTGGTGATCTTCATTCTCTACAACTACAAACAGTGGAAATTAACGAAGTCTGGCAATCTAGAAAATGCAGCTGTTGGCACGCTCTTCTGTGAGCAGAGAGACGTCAATCCTCCGCTTAATGTCACAGAACAGCAAGAAAACCTATTGTAATTTATGTTATTATGTTAAAAGTTGCACTCTGGCGAAGCTACATACTTTGGAACAATGGAAATTAGCTTATCGAACCGACGTTACTGGACCTGGTGTTTTACATATGGGCCAATACCCTTTCAGTGCTAAAGTGCCGTCAACAGAACACGAACTCCGTAGCTCTCTCGGCAGCTCTTAAATCTTTTCCGGGCTTGGTGAAGACCCATTTACAGCTGGGTCGACTAAGAGAAGCAATAATACCATGATACCTTTTGTAAAATCGAGTATGACTTTGGTATTATAAACCAAGCTCACAATTTCCTGGCCCCACACTCTTTCGTACTTACCTTTACAAGCACAGTCTTTTTGGTTGCATCAGGCCATAAACAATAGTCGTCAGCCAATCCTAAGCTTTTGAACAGATCAGAAAAACGCTTAGCCCTGAAAGAGCTGGCTCTGTTGAGTCTACAGCGTCGCTAATGGTAACGATTGACTCACGTTGATATTCTTCTTCTTCTTCTTCTTCTTCTTCTTTGTTCATCCTCAGATCAAGGTTCTGGTATCTCTTACACACGTTACCGTTGTGTGTAAGGCTATTTTATTTCCATACAGCTTTTGTCACCTATCTGTCTCGAGAGACTGGTATTATTCTCTCCTTTCCTGCGTGATCATGTTTTCCACGGTCATTGTATGCACCCAACATGGACACTTGTCATCTGTCCTAATCTTCATTTTGTTGTAAAGATGCAGGTGCATTGCAACACCAGCAAGGTTTGAGTGGCAGATGTATCAGTGTGTCCGGGGTGGGAGAAACATGTCTTTGTCTGTGTAGGTACCTTGTGTTGTTTTTCCATATATTCCGGGTCCTTGATAATCCTTGGGCGTATTGTCGTGGTTTACAGCAACGAACTGTTCTAATCACATCTTTCGGTTTAACACTTCCGTATACAGCAAGCATTTCCTTCAGGTTCGTTGATTAGCCTTTGGTATCCTCAACCGGTCTGTCGGCCAAACTTGCAAGGTAACAGGTTATTTATCGAGCTAATATGTTTAATAACACGTACGTAATTTGCACTGGGAGTAGATGAGAACAAATTATAGGAAACTATATTCATCTGAGTAAATGTTTGCAGTTACACTACTGTCGGGTAGTAACGTTGTTAGAGACTTCAGTATACTAAGTCAAGCTCTGTACTATAGCAGTTACACTACTGTCGGGGAATGAAGTTGTTCGAGACTTCAGAATAGTAAGTTAAGGTCTGTCCCATAGTAGTTACACTACTGTCGGGGAATGAAGTTGTTCGAGACGTCAGTATACTAAGCCACAGCTTATATGAGGTAGGGTGACCTCTTTGTCTTTTACTTCCGTAGTCGTTTATCGTCTACCCATTTACATTTGGGTCGACTGGAGAATACCAATAGCGAGATTCGTACCTCGTACCTTTGCCACGAAAAACAAGTGCTCTATCACGGTGCTAATCGTATGCCACAAAACAAATAAATCTAGTACTGTTCGGCTGGTGCTAAATATCCTTCCTGATACAAATTTATGATTTGAGTGTTCCTTAATACTGACATTTGTTGAAAGTAGCTTGTCTATTTTCGTTTGTAAAGATTACAGTTGTCAAATTCCTGATTACAGCTTATTTAGGTCAGAATGTCAGTGAACGTCTCTTGCTGGCACATGTCAACTGCAGGTTTAGAATTCCAGCCATGATTGGTATTTGTGAACAAGTATCTTATTATGACACCAGCGCGTAACACGTCAAAAATGCCGTTCACTTGAAGTGCCAACACCATCATACACACCTTGTTGTTGCCAACTGCCCTACCATCTAACGCTGACAGGAACTACGCAACGAAAATTGTCGTGATTACTTCGAAGTGATCATCGGGCAACTGTCCATGACAAAAATAAGAACATACAGTCAGATACTGGTGCTTTAAAAGTCCATAATCTACTGACTAAAATGCCTTGTGTTAGATGTGCAAAAATAGTCATCGTCAGCTTCAAATGTGACTCAGTGAATTTATAAATTAGTTAGTTAATTAGTTAGTTAGTTAATTAGTTAGTTATCCACGGCAAGCAGAAATGGTGACATCATCAGAAACTTTTGTTTTGATGATGTAACTTGCGCTGTATTTGGATTATAGTGAGGAAGAAATTGCTTTGATCATCAACCTCACTCTCTGATCCCGAGCAACATTGGACCAGGGGCAAAACATAAGTCAAGACTACTGGAGGTAGCTCAGGATGCAGACATTCTGGTCAAACCTCCCTTAAGACCGGGAGTCGCTTGAAACTTGCGAGATTCAATCGCCCACCTTTTTCATTCATCGCTCTGAGAGGCGAGTGCTAACGCCAAGCGAGTGCTAACGGGGCAGAGCCCAATCTCTCCAAGACAATGTGTTAGTCCCTCATTTTTGTGTGTACATTACCAAGCCCCACCAAAATGGGCACTGTCGGCAAACAGGGCCGAAGATGTCAACCTCGTGAAGTTCAGTCGTATGTACTGTACAGTGGAAATACGACACAGAGTAACCGAAATACTATAGACGAAGATCATGCTAGAATAATCGAAGGAAAAAAACCCACAAAATGAACGAACTAAGTAATATCAATGGAAAACCTCAACACGTTTCTGTGGACACAAGTGTAAGTCGTCAACTAGTGTGAATTCCAGTCAAATCCGTAGCCTGACCGTATCCACAATGGACTAAAACACGAGAACAAGATTAGACCGCGGCCGGTTAGACGCCTCTTATATCTTCCAAAATACGTGATTTATACTACAATTAGTTGGCAGAGCTGGCACAGCGACCATGGAGCATCCAATTTTAAAATGTCGACATACACGAAATGCACAATTTTTGTTGAAGGAATGCCAACAATGGTGGGATTTACCCTATTGTGCGCTATGAAAAGGATATTTAATAGCGGCTTGTTTTAGCTTTATTCACATATCGGTGGTTGTGCTATGCTTGACTTCTGCGTGTCTCTCACTACTGAGGGGATCACATCGCTCCCTCACCTCGTTAGCCAGGCTGCATGAAAACAGCCCGTTTCCAAGAATGACGGGGAAGTTGAGCTGACCCTGAATAACATGTCTGATCAGTATATTTTACCTGACCAGACGCTAATCTTCCTTACTTTCCAGGTGCAGAATTAAAAAGAATGATGACATTTGGACGTCGCCTTTGAAGTGGGGGAACATCGGACGTCAACAAGCAATGGAACATAGACATTTTTCAGACAGTGGACGCTTTACGATGACTAGATCATAGCCTAGTGGTTAAGTTACACGGCTCATAGCCAGAAGGTGCTGGGTTTGATCCCCATCACAGCACCGGCCGTTACCCCAGGGAAGCAAACCCATAAAAAATGCAGGAGGAAGCAGACTTTTACATACAATGCATGCTGAAGTCGGATGCACTAGGCCGACAGGCGCAAAATAAAAACCACAATGCAACACACCCCGCCTTGGGAATTATAGAAATAAGGCGAACGCAAAAAAAAAAAAAAAAATTAAATATCGGTTGATATCTCCACATCGAAGGTAAGCCACAATCATTCTCCGTCCTCTAGTCTCCTGCCTGGCTCTGATAATATAATTAGACGGGAGGTTTTCCTCGTCCATCATTTTATGTTCTCATCCATCATATACCATTGTCTTGTTCGTGCACGTTTACCCTCTACTTTCCTTTTTACTGTGGGTTTCAATAGATCTTTCCATATGGTCACAAATATTTAAACTCTCTGTGATTTCGTTCAAACATTCCATTTTCACCCTGAATTTCTTCATGACATCGAAGTACTTTTAAACATATCTTCTTCTTCTTCTTCGTACGCTGTCAAACGTCAACCTGCTTTTAAACATATAACATTTAAACAATATATCGTATCAACACCGCTTACACAATACAATTGTTGTTTTTTTATACAGACGCTGGTAGTTGCCCTGCGCTAAAAGCTAAAATCTCCTGACCTGAAGGACCGAGGTCGGGGGGAGAGACATTTTGTTTCATATATGTTTCATAACGTAATCCAAATATATGTTAAAATTATTTTTTTATTTAAAAAAATATACCGGTCTGTGCCCATAAATATTTGAAAAGGGAACTTCATAGACAGCTGAATTTATCTGCCAGAACGCCCCCATCGGGCGTGATTGCTTCGTTCTGTTTATTATCAATTTCTGAGAGTGTTTTCTTTTTGTCGGCACTTCTTCTCACTTGAAACGACAAGGATTACTTGAGCAAGATATCGACGGTGGCGGCGGGCCGGGTTATCCTGGATTACCTTCTTACTTGAAACACTCTTGGACGGATTTACAGTTGATGAAAGCATCCGAATTTCACGGGGAAATATATTTAGAAATATAAAAACGTTAACCTTATCGTCTGAGTTCGTCAACGTTACACGTAAATGATACTGACAAGCAGAATAGGATTCCCGGGCGTTGAATAAACATACAGGAGGATTATAGGAAGCCACAGAGACGCAGTTTTAGCACAATATGGAACGAGACCTGGTGGCAGGGTAATAATCGTACCGAACTCGAGCTGTGAGAAACCGGCTTGCAAATTAGTGATATGAAACTCTTTGTGCACTCGAGTAGAGTAAGGTAACATCATCGTCTGATCATCAAACAAACAGTCCTTAAGCTTCTTGGCCTCTCTAAGGCCGATGGTCACAGACATAAATGTTGATCCTATGTTGTATACATGAACCGGCCTGTGAAGCAATAACGCAAGCTTTCTAGAATGTAGGCTGGAAGGAAAATCACAGAAACTCCGAGGAAGGCATATTGTAAACAACGGAGCGAAAACAATACCATCTTTATGTACTCTGATAACATGGACATCAAACAACAAAGTAAGAAGGTAGAATAATAGGCATTCCAGAATTGAACCCCAGTCTGTTCAAGTGCCAAAAGCGGCTTGTTACATAAATGATGGATCGAACTAGCAGAACACACTAGTTTGTACAGATGTCCAAAGCGACTCGTTACGGGAAAGACCGATTCAGCTGACGCCGTCGGTCAGATGCCGAAAGCGAGTTGTTACAGGAAATATAGATCAAACTATAGGAACAACTTTCCTCTCCGTCACTATACGTGTCTTTGCTACCGTTATGGCTACTACATGGCACTGACGTATCCACATGTACTTGTCTCTGTTACAGACTGGACACACAAAAATGGCACAATAGAAATGAGGACAACAAATAGTGTTTACAGTATCAGAGCAAGTGTGAATTTAGGTTTAGTATTTATATTCCTTAAGCTTTGATCATTGCTTTGTGTTTTGCCGTTTTTATGTTTAGAGTCCCCGATGAAGACA
Organism: Ariolimax columbianus; assembly: GCA_036924085.1. Classification (NCBI taxonomy): domain Eukaryota; kingdom Metazoa; phylum Mollusca; class Gastropoda; order Stylommatophora; family Arionidae; genus Ariolimax; species Ariolimax columbianus. The sequence continues at coordinate 45,815,324 of JAVGWX010000001.1, forward strand.
TTTATACGTGGAAAAGTCAGTATTCATATGCTATTTTTCTCAAATAAAACTGCATTATAAGCTTCCTTGTTTTTCAGTTTAGCGACTAATTTTCTAAACACTACGTTCTGGTCGCTAACTTTAGGTTGGGCACACTTTGTGGTAAAATTAAGTAAACTTGAAAACATGAGCTGATAACAGGGGGTTTGTGCAGGCTGAGGTGTACGCATGCAAATATTTATAGCATCGCTAGATAATGATATCAGCTTTGCCTCCTTGGTAAGACGCGCTGGGCATCCATTCTCATAAACCTTGCAAAATTGTATTTTCCTATCATCTTTATTTTTTGTTATCCTAAACGTATTTTCGTGTTATTATTCTTGTCGCCGTTTTGCTTGAAAGGAATCAAAGGGCCAACTATTCTCTACAGTAAGCTAACACTCAAAGCCCTTATATGCACATGTACTTGTTTACTAGTAGCATGTGTAATATTTTATTTTACATTTTGAATTTGCTATCGCTATGTACAATCCTTTCCAATCATATTTTACGATGTGCTTGAAAGGTTACATTTTCTGCCGCTTACCATTCGGATGGTACACGCTAATAAGCACGTACTATTCATGTGTTTACACGTGTTAAATATTTACACAATAAATACTGACAATATTCATCGAAAATGGTCTGGACGAACGTTGACATTTCCAGATGGCATACTTACATGTAATACTGACTCTGATAGACACAAGGTAATACATGTAATACTGACTCTGATAGACACAAGGTAATACATGTAATACTGACTCTGATAGACACAAGGTAATACATGTAATACTGACTCTGATAGACACAAGGTAATACATGTAATACTGACTCTGATAGACACAAGGTAATACATGTAATACTGACTCTGATAGACACAGGGTAATACATGTAATACTGACTCTGATAGATACAAGGTAATACATGTGATACAAGTGACTCTTACCCATCTCACAGTGGTGTAGGGAGTCAAGCTCCCGCAGTGGTATAGTGGGGGGGGGGGGGTAGTAAAGCTCCCAGACTAATCTCACTGTGGTATAGGGGGAGGGGTAGTAAAGCTCCCAGACTAATCTCACTGTGGTATAGGGGGGGGGGGGTAGTCAAGCTCCCAGACCAATCTCACTGTGGTATAGGGGGGGGGGGGGAAGAGTAGTCAAGCTCCCAGATTAATCTCACTGTGATATAGGAGAGGGGGAGGGTAGTCAAGCTCCCAGACCAATCTCACTGTGATATAGGTGGGGGGGGGGGGGTAGTCAAGCTCCCAGACCAATCTCACTGTGGTATTGGGAAGGGGGGGGGGATGTAGTCAAGCTCCCAGACCAATATCACTGTGGTATATGGGGGGGGGGAAGGGTAGTTAAGCTCCCAGACCAATCTCACTGTTGTATAGGGGGGGAGGGTAGTTAAGCTCCCAGACCAATCTCACTGTGGTATAGGGGGTCAAGCTCCAAGTCCAATCTCACTGTTGTATAGGGGGGTGAAGCTCCCAGACCAATCTCACTGTTGTATAGGGGGTGAAGCTCCCAGACCAATCTCACTGTTGTATAGGGGGTGAAGCTCCCAGACCAATCTCATTATGGTATAGAGAGTCATGTCCAGACCAATCTCACTGTGGTATATGGGGTCAAGCCGTGCATACTGTGCGCACTCAGAATATGTCGTGTCCTGGGTTTGTACAACCGAATTACCTTGCTAATCTCTCACCCATTATTAAGATACACGGCTAGGCTTCTGAGTTATGTCATTCATGTATGTCCTGGGACGGGCTGAAGGCTACATTCGAGTAACCGTGGACAAGAGGCATCCACTGTAGAAGGATGATGTAGCTGACGTCATCGAGGGAACTAATGTAAGAGGAGGATATCATTGGTGGTTCAGGCAGCACCCGATTGGTCAGATTAAAAGTAAAAAGTAAGAATGGAACTGACGATAGCAGTATAGCATTGATTATCAAGCTATAGCTGATCAGGATATATCAGACTCTTAGCTGGGAAAGAAACACTAACTCACATATTTAATTATAAATCTAATTCCCTTCGACAAAGGAAACACATGAGCTGACACACTTCTTTCAACCGTGTCCCAACTGCTAGAAGCATTTCTGCCTTGTTGGATGTGTCTTGATTTTCTATGTACTGCAATCTCGCCCTTTTCAGAATCACCTTGAGTTTTTTAAAGCACCAAGATTTGATGGGAGCCATGCCTTGAGAGAAAGGGGGAGCACTTGTCCAGTGCCTTGAGTGACCAAAATAATGAATGCGGTGCGATGCGTGGGATGGGCATTGCAGAAATGAATCTGTCAGTTGCTATCTTGCCTGAGTTGTATTCACTTGCGTCTATCTGCCTCTTGCTGGCGACGTACAGCAGTCAGGTAGTACCCCCTTAGTTGACAGTTTGCCAACGAGAAGGGTGCACGTGATGAACTACGCCCTGATAGTCGAAAATAATTGGCAATATGACCTTCACGCATGTGCATGATTGCCGTGCCTTCTTTGACAGTTCTTAAATTGAGATGACTGTGCTTCTGTCTCAGGGTCGTAACCGCAGACCCAGATATCATCTCCAGTTATTATGTTTGACATGAAATCAAGGTCAGATTTGGTGCATTCCAAAATGTCCAGTGCAACCTTCAGACGGTTTCTCCTAGCTTCGCTAGTGAGGATCCATGGAACTAATTTTGCCACGACATGGAAGATCCTGAGATCGTTAGCCACAGCTGATCCACTGAACCGTACGAAACTGTCACTTCACTCTCAATTTCTCTAAGTGTTATTCGACGATCTTCTATCACTAACCGGCACACTTTCTAGATTGTTTCTGGATTTATACTGTCTGTCTACCTGGTCGTTCGCCGCTCTTATTTAATATACGGCCATCTTTGAAGCAACGACACCACTCTTTAATCTACGTAGAACTCCTAAGCCAAACTCCCTATTTATCTTCCCAATAATCTCCGTTTGCGCGTCAGTGTTTTTGACAAAATTTTATGCAAATCTGTTGCTCAACATGTTTGGTCATTTTGACTCGAAATACAAATGGGAAGAGCACAGTTCACCCGTGCAACTATCACAGGAAAGGTGGAGGTGTATGTATGTGTGTGTGTGTGTGTGGGTGGTGTGGGGTGTGTGTGTGTGTGTGTGCCACAGTCTGGCAAAAAAACACAACACAAAACACGCAAGCACAGATGATATCAAGGTCGCACGCCATGCCAGCCGATGCCAGAGAGGGTGTTGGTTTGTTGACAAGAAAATAAGCTAGGGTACTTTTAGAGGAAATCAGATCTTGTCTATTGTTGAATTTTTGCTTCAAGGCGGGTAATCGGGTTGATATCTCTCTGCTATAATGCAAGGTACGATCGTAGCCAAGTGGAGCAGTGCATACATGACAGCCTCCATTATTAAGTATGAGTTAGTGTCTTTATCTCTGAGGCTGCTCGATATGAGATTTCTTTAATAATATTTGTCATTGGATTGGATTCTTGAACATGAAGGTAAACAATGGCTGGCTACGGCACGAGTGGATTGCAGACTGAGGACTCAAATCTGTGAGGGTTTTTAATGTTCTCTTGTGATGATCATATTTGGGGTTAGGACTTCGAAGACACCCATAGCGGGGGCTTTGGATATATACATTAGTATTATTTTGAGATCCATTAGTGAGTTCAATCGATGAATACAGAAATTTGAAATCAAATGTCGGACCAGCAAAAGATACTTTGAAGAGAATGTTATAATTGATGTAACCTTGAATCTGCCTTAAACGTGTTGACCAAAGCTTTCTTACATTCACATTATCCTCGGCGTCAATCCAACAGTTATGGCGTATGCATAGCGATCATTTGATGTGGTGTAGCAGAGCGGACCCAGATATTTTGTCAAACCATCCCGTAACCGGATAGCTGAGCGACCCTATAAGACCCATAACACGTCGTGGCCCCTGTCCATCTGTTGTCAGGCACGCGTACAACATGACCAGCCTGGCGATTATCCTGTTACCCCGCCGACTCGAAATAAGAGTTTGATGTCTAATTCTATCATATTCGATCTGATCCCTTATCGATAAATATAGTACACGCCGCTCCATAGCTCTTAAGTTACTCTGAGCTTTTCAGCATCTGCTTTGCGCAGCTGCCACTTCATAGTTGAAAATCATTGCTGAAATTGCCACGGAATTAAAGGGGTTCGGTCAAGCTGTGGTGTCTCTCATCTGTTAGGGGATCGGCCTTATGCAATTTAAGCTAAAACAAGCCATTGTTCCCCGACTAGAGATTTACCTATCAGTATTGTGCGCGACATTTATGTCTTGGCCCAGGTAGAGGTAGAAGCTGACTGTCCTTGATGGTTTCATCTTCTACCCTGATTTTCTGCAATAGGCAGTAGGAATTTCTTGGGCATTGCGTTTTATTTTAATGAATCTTAAGACCAGCAGTTCTATTGATCTCATTAAGGTCGTTCACGGATTATTTGGCCTCGTCAATGGTATGACTGATGAGCGCAATTGTCGTCTACAATTCGTGAATGCATGAGCATTTCGTGATTTATATTGTGTGACCATATCAAGCCAATGTAGCTGTTGGAAGATCTCTTGATGAGCTGCTGTAAATAACTTTGGAGAGTTAGTGTCGCCCTATCGAATTCCTCTTGCTATCGGAATATATACTGGGCAATGGTGTTACCTTCCTACCACCTTCTCTTCCCTGTTTTGTTAATCATTTCACAATACACATCCACTTATCTATTCTGTTAAACTCTCATGTATGTGGGAAAGTCAGAAAATAGGTGACAAATGATTATTTAAAAAAACAATTATATACGAACTAGAAAACCATTTATTATTGCACTTACATTGTTCCTTATTTCTCAAAATAATTCTCCATCAAAATTGATACACTTTTCCCATTGCTTTATCAGTGCAGGGACAGGTCAATTCGGTTCATTCTGTGTCTTCTATTCCTAAAGCAGCTATATTTAAATTGTCTGATCTGTATTCGAAAAGATAATGAAACAAAGTTGTTAAAAAGTGCAATGATTACAGATTCAGATACAAAATCTAGAGATGGTTTAGATTTGTAGAAGATACTGTAGATCTAACAATAGATTCTGTGAAACAGATGAACCTAAAATGCACAGCAACAAAGTGTTCCTTGGATAAAAAAGAAGGGACGTAAATACCGTGTAAATACAAGAGCAGGCACTTCAGCTGTGAAATAAAGTAAAAGTTGGAACGGCGTCTTTGCAAATAAGTTAACGTCACCATGGAAGTGTTGCTAAGCCTAGTCAGTGCAACGATGAACGCACGTCGGCGTGTAATGTCAGAATGTTGGTCTAGGAGTCAAATCGGCACATCAATATTCATTGCTTCTTCTGTGAGGAACAGGCATATCTAGTGCTGTATTACTTGTAATATTTCTTTCAGAAACCGAATCCCAAAATTCCACTTCCCTGTTTAAAACATGACAGATTAAAACCATACCATCGGTTAAATGGTGTCAAGCGTATATAATTGTGTATCAGTGATGTTTATACTTTTGCTATATCAATAATGTAGATAATTGATTTATATATATATATACATACATATATAACTAATGCATAGCTTTGATGGATATCAGTGATATATATCATTAAAATGTATCATTATCGTGCATCACTAATCGAAAATCATTGTATGTCATTAAGCTGTATCATTAATGCGTATTATTGATACATTTTAATTTAATGTATATATTTGAAATATGCCATTAATATATATATTTATATATGTATATATATATAGTCTCAACGATTGATCGCCGTCGTCTCTTCCTCTTCGGTTACGCTGTTCGCCTTTCCCGTGAAGTCCCAGCCCACGAGATGCTCCGGCAAGCTGTGGGGGCGAGTTACGGGAAGAGGCCGTGCTCATCCTGGAGACGTCCTCGGGCCGCCCTCGCAACACCGGGCTAAAACAGATCGCCACCTCCCTAACAGAACTGCACGCCGCCTAGATCGCGGCCATCAGATGTGGTCATGGACATGGTCTTACGACGCGACTGGCCCTGTTATCCAAAGCGTACTTTTGATTAATTGATTGATATAATTGATGCGCATCAATGGTATGTGCCATTGATGTATATCAGTGTATCGCTGGTGTGTGTTATTGGTGCAAAGCATATATGTATAATTGATGTTTAGCAATTATGTGTATCATTGATGCATATTGGTTTGCTTGATTGTTGAAGTATATAATTGATGTGCGAAGTACTGATGTATGTAATTGGTGTGTATCAGTTATTTTCATTGATGAATAATATTTTGGTTCATCATTGAAGTGCATCATTGACTTGCATAATCGATGTATATAATTTGTACTAATCATTGGGTGTATATTATGTATGTATATCATTGTTGTGTGTATTAAAAAATGTGTATATTGTTAGTTAGACTATCGTGTTTAGATCCTGGAGCCGTTCAACGGAGAGGAAAGCATTGGTACACTTCATTTATATTGAACTTCGGAGTTAAACCGCCGTGCTTTAAAAAGAAATGTAAAAGTGCATAAAATCGCTGTTAATGAGGCTGACTAGAGGTGGGCTTTTGTTTCTATTGCAGCGTAAAAGGGTCGAGGCTAATATATACATAATCTCTTCTATTTGGTCGCTTTATTCTTTCGTCCGTTTTCAATTAAAACAACGTTCACAAATTTCGTCGTTTGCTTCGGTCTTTTGTTTCATTTCTTCACTGCCGCGAACAATCTTGTTTCATAGATTTTTCAACCCATGAAGAGAAGCTGTTTGGTGTGCAGTGTTTTTTTAAATTGTCTGCAACGAGTTTCTTATATTTGGGATTAATCATATTAATATTATTTCGGTTATGTTTAAAATAACCAAACTATTCATACTGCATTATGTTTGTAATTAAACAATTATTTTTGCGGTAACAGCCATTCTTTTCCCTAACCTTCAGATTACAAAACATTAACATCAGCCACATTTCATGTAAGACCTCCTTTAAAAATCCCCGCCGATGTAAATAATTAAATTGAGTTCCGAAATGAGCTTCCTCGATTATTTTCATCAGATTTTCGAAATCTATAATTCTAATAAATCCCCAGCATTCAAAATTGTACGTACTTTATCTATTCATCGTCAAATAACCTACGAATAATTGTAAGGTAACATGTTATTTACATATTTTACAAATTGTACAAATGCATCTTATTTATTCGTATGCTTATTTCTGTTTATTTCAGTTTTACAAGCATTTACGAGTGTCAAATAAATAATTAAGCATACAACTAGCAACCATTAACAAATCACCAATCCGGTTGTTAGCGTTCTTGTAGCTGTTCTTGTAGTAGAGGTCAGCTCCAGCACTTGTTCTATACTTCATATGAAGCAGAAAGGAGACAAAACAAGAGCTTTCAACAGATCAGATACAAGGAGTGTTCAACTAAAACCGAACTGAAACCGAACCTAACTGAAACAAGTGAACATACAACAACAAACAGGATGATCTTTCAAGACCAGGTCAGGCGCATATTGTTGCATTAATCCACGTCCTTCTTTAAACATCGTTGTCTAGTTCTTCACTGTTGTCTTCGACAAACTTTTGTCACCATACACTGCCTATATTCTGCGATGAATGTCAACTGGTCAACATCCTTCAGCTATTAGAAACCGAAACACCGTTCGCTGATCAACCCTGGACGGATTCCGTATCACAGCAATCATGTTTTCAACGGTCTGCTCAGGAAACTATGAATAATGAAATCATGGAAATAATCAAATTTTGCAAACCTGACGGTTGGTATGTGCTGTTTACACCAGAAGTGACGCCATAATGCGCTTCGTACGTATGTTAACTTGTTGCAGTTTGGTTTGGTTTCATTTGAACACGCCTCATATATGACTAGTTTCTATGTCCAAGTCCTTTCTTCTCTATTTTCTTTTATCTCGATGGAACTTACCATCTCACTATATTATAAATTGCCTTTGTCTATTTTCGATTCCACCTATTTCTGTCCAACGTTAGTGTTTCTGTCCATCATTAGTGTTTCTGTCCTACGTTAGTGTTTCTGTCCAACGTTAGTGTTTCTGTCCAACGTTAGTGTTTCTGTCCAACGTTAGTGTTTCTGTCCAACGTTAGTGTTTCTGTCCAACGTTAGTGTTTCTGTCCAACGTTAGTGATTCTGTCCATCATTAGTGTTTCTGTCCGTCGTTAGTGTTTCTGTCCAACGTTAGTGTTTCTGTCCAATGTTAGTGTTTCTGTCCAACGTTAGTGTTTCTGTCCATCATTAGTGTTTCTGTCCGTCGTTTGTGTTTCTGTCCAACGTTAGTGTTTCTGTCCAACGTTAGTGTTTCTGTCCATCATCATTGTTTCTGTCCAACGTTAGTGTTTCTGTCCAACGTTAGTGTTTCTGTCCAACGTTAGTGTTTCTGTCCATAATTAGTGTTTCTGTCCAACGTTAGTATTTCTGTCCAACGTTAGTGTTTCTGCCCGTCGTTAGTCTTTCTGTCTGTCGTTAGTGTTTCTGCCCGTCGTTAGTGTTTCTGTCCATCATTAGTGTTTCTGTCCAACGTTAGTGTTTCTGTCCGTCGTTAGTGTTTCTGTCCGTCGTTAGTGTTTCTGTCCAACGTTAGTGTTTCTGTCCAACGTTAGTGTTTCTGTCCGTCGTTAGTGTTTCTGTCCGTCGTTAGTGTTTCTGTCCGTCGTTAGTGTTTCTGTCCGTCGTTAGTGTTTTTGTCCGTCGTTAGTGTTTCTGTCCGTCGTTAGTGTTGCTGTCTGTTGTTAGTGTTTCTGTCCGTCGTTAGTGTTTCTATCTGTCGTTAGTGTTTCTGTCCGTCGTTAGTGTTTCTGTCCATCATCATTGTTTCTGTCTCTATTCAAGTCTTCCCGTCAATTTCTGAATATTCTCTGCCCAACCACGCATTATATGTCCTTCTACCGTACGTGCTCTAGAGACAGTGGAGTGTATAGTTTTACCTAGAACTTTTGATTTTTACCCATGACCGTACCATATCATTTAAGCTTGCATGTTTTACAACTTACAGTTGGTGTTTTCAAGGTGGTTCAAACTCCTACTGTTATAATTTGTATTGGTGTCTTAAGGTCCCATATTCGGATGGATTGTATTTCGAACGTTACTATTTTAAATATCATCTGTGTGTTTTGTCACTGATTATCCTGAAGCGCTGTATCTCATTGGTTGAGTTTGTCGTTCTATTTCACAATTTGATGTTCACATTTGACACGTATACCTTTTAATCAAATTTTAAAAAAACATGTCAGCTCTCTGGTGAGCATAGGTCATCAACATATACTCACCAAGTTGTCCTTTCATGAACCATCTTAGCCAATTCTGTACACGTCCTGTTTCATGCCTTTACACACGGATGAAGCCAAGCATAGCACACCCGCATGGAGGATACCGGTACGCCTATATCAGCACGCTCGGGACGTGAGCAAAGCTACTGCAACCCGCCACTTAAAGTCCTTTTCAGTGCGCACAAAAGAGTAAACCTACTCATTGTGGACATTCGAAACAACAACCTTCACCAAAGTTATAAAAGTGGGCGCCAGGTATAAAGCAGTTGAGGAGTCCTGATTTACATAACACCATTACTATAATAATAACAGATCCCCTTCCCCCTCACCGTGTTAGGATCAAAATAGATCCACCAGCGAACGAACTATTCTCTAATTTATGCTAGTTACTCCACGTTAATTAGGACTTCGGTCTGTGTGATTAGCTGGGTGTCTAATGTCATGAGAAGATGAATGTTTTAACTTACAGGGTGTTATACTGTACTGTTACAGCATTGTCCGAGTATCGCAGTATACCTTTTGTTATCGCTGTCACACACATCACCCTTCTAGAAACTATTGCGGCAAATGTCTAATTCTTCTTCACTGAGTCATCTAATTTTCCCAAAGCTTCTTTTCTTTTCTGACTTCATTTTCTCTATCTCCAACTTTCTCCTGTCAGAGCCCGACTTCTGTTGGTCCTATCTGTCACAGACTCTTTCATGATGACGTTCAAAGGTCTTCTTAGACCAGAGCCAATCCGATTTCTGCGTTTCATGGATACGGTAGTATGAATGTCTTTCGCTTTACTCTGAAGAAATACATATTATTCGTGGCCATTATTCGCATTAGAAATATGCAGTGGCCCCATTACAATAATTTATCAGTATTATTACTTATCATTCGCTCTAAATAATCCCTTTTAGCTTTACAATTTGAAAGATAAGTATTCCCTTTCAGTATTACAGTTTGAAATATAAATATTCCCTTTCAGAATTACAATTTGAAAGAAATTATTCCCTTTCAGCATTACAATTTAAAAGATAAATATTCCCTTTCAGCATTACAATTTGAAAGATACATATCACATTTCAGCATTACAATTTAAAAGATAAATATTCTCTTTCAGCATTACAATTTGAAAGAAATTATTCCCTTTCAGCATTACAATTTAAAAGAAATTATTCCCTTTCAGCATTACAATTTAAAAGAAATTATTCCATTTCAGAATTACAATTTTAAAGATAAACATTAGCTTATGTTTCATTGCGAAAATGTGTATTTTATTTTCATTCTGGCTCCATAAAAACATGATGAAACATCTGTGGATGGTATATTTGCAGTGAAGGTAACTGTGCAGTTGCTGGCCCCATGCGCACCCGCTTTAGTCATCATTACAATATGCTAGGATGGTCACAGTTCTTCCCCCACGTCCCACTTGGGTGATTGTGAATACAACCCCATATCTTTATGTGGCACAGCCGGTGGGGGGCACACAGTGCAGCCCTTATAGAGAACGAGAAGAGAAAGATTGGTAATGATAGTATATGTTCAAAAGACTCAGAGTACTTAATAATGTGGGTACTAAAGACTCAGGTGTCACAGGTGTGTTTGAAGTACTGCATGCCATTCACGTGAACTGATGTATATCACGACATTGATATATGTATGTAATAAAGGTTACATACTGTGTAAATATGGTAACATTTACATTTCTATGTTCGAAATATGACAGATAGATAGATAGATAGATAGATATATAGATAGATAGATAGATATATAGATAGATAGATAGATAGATAGATAGATAGATAGATAGATAGATAGATAGATAGATAGATAGATAGATAGATAGATAGGTGGATAGATGATGGATGGATGGATGGCAGATAGATAGATAGATACATAGATAGATATATAGATAGATAGATAGATAGATAGATAGATAGATAGATAGATAGATAGATAGATAGATAGATAGATAGATAGATAGATAGATAGATAGATAGATAGATAGATAAATATATAGATGGATACATCTGAAATATTAAATAACGTTGATTAAATTGTATCACATGTGCTAGAGTATCCTGTTAATCTCAGCAACTAAGTACAGGTCTGTTGAATCACAATTCACAGTTGGCACCTCAGGTAGGAAACAATTTATCGCTGTTTGAAAACAACTTGTAAATTCTGAACTTCCTGAATCAATACAACTTGCACTAAACACGTGTAGTATATGTGTCAGGGTTGTTCGAACTGAACGTCTAACGTCCCCAGATAATACTAGCACCAGATAAACGTAATTCAATTCACAACTAGGAACTTTCTCCAAATACAATGGTACACATAGCGTTGCTCTTCAGTAGACTTCATTCAGTGGTTTTGCAACTAGCGTTTACGGTCTTGAAGAGAACTGCAACCAACTTAAAAATAACAACGATGGCCTGGCGATTTACATAAACATTATAACCGTAATTTTAGACGTCATCTCTTTTACAGAATGGTCAAATCCATTCCTTTTATAAAATATACAAATCGATACCTCTATACAATTAACAATTTACCAAATATAAAAAAGACAATTTCAGCAACTGTAAAACAATGCCAAATTAATAAACTATGCGCAATTTACAGCACTTACGAGTGCTAGAGAGTGTTACGTCATTCACGTCAGTGCCAGGCGGAGCATACCAGCGACACATTACCACCATGCCCTGCACATGAACTAATGGTTGCACTAAAGGCGGTGCAACAATCAAATCTACATCAATACTTGTTAAAGACCGGTTGGTAGAAATGTGGTTTTTATGCAACTCTCTTCAACAACATACTTGTTTATCATTCGCTTGTTTTTAATGTATTGCTTTCGATCTTAATCTTACATTTACTCGATGGCTTCTATTTTGTTCTGCCAGTTTTCCTATTCTGAAAACATTTTAGTTTGTGTCTTAAAGTTTCATTGTTTTCTCGAACTTTGTATATTCGCTTACTTCACTCTACGATGCTATTAATACTGTGTGCCATATTACATATTGCCTGTCCCGTTTTTGAGATATCTTTATTCAAGTTAATTCTTTTTCTTGGTATTTTGTTTCAAAAGAAATTCACAAAATAACATCGTGTAATGTAACACTGTTTAATTGTACACTGTGGTCTTGTTCAAGTAATGTCTAGTACTCGCAAACGAGTTATGTAAATTCCGAAGTGCAATACTCTATATAATTTCTCAACACTTCTAATCTGTCTGTATTTTTTTTTGTTCAAATAAAAGTTGACAGTTCTCTCTCATTGTTATCACTTTCCACTTATCCAACAAATCGAAATAGCATATATTGTCTTTTATATTCGGTCTAATCGACCGAGACTTTTAACGTTATACTGTGAATCTATACCTCTGTAACCTCAGGTAAAATCCGTTTATATTAAGTTATTATCCAAGATGCCTTTACATGTGAGTGTATAACGTCAACTCAGTGTAAAATTGAAGAACTTCGAAATGGACTAATAGGCTATAGCGACAGAAAGTGAGTCGGAGGAAAAGAGATTACGTAGAGATGGAGTTTAAGAAGTGCAATGGCGGATAGACTTAGAAACACATATTCGTGTTATATGCGGTTGGGTATGTAAAGAAACGCTTTGGCTTATTGTTATAATGAAATAATTGACTGAATTGAAACCTAATCCAACGTGAGTAACATATAATTGATCATAACATTATTCCTACATGAGTGACCTGGGTCTCAACACAACATTATCCTTGCATGAGTGGTATGACTGAATAAAACATTATTCATACATGAGACACGTTTGACTGAACAGAACATTATTCCTACATGAGACACGTTTGACTGAACAGAACAATATTCCTACATGAGATACGTTTGACTGAACAGAACATTATTCCTACATGAGACACGTTTGACTGAACAGAACATTATTCCTACATGAGACACGTTTGACAGAACAGAACATTACTCCTACATGAGACTCGTTTGACTGAACATAACATTATTCCTACATGAGACACGTTTGACTGAACATAACATTATACCTACATGAGACACGTTTGACTGAACATAACATTATTCCAAAATCAATGTTGTGTGACTGAACAGAACATTATTTCTACATGAGACACGTTTGACTGAACAGAATATTATTCCTACATGAGACACGTTTGACTGAACAGAACATTATTCCTACATGAGACACGTTTGACTGAACATAACATTATTTCTACATCAATGTTGTGTGACTGAGCAGAACATTATTTCTACATCAATGTTGTGTGACTAAACAGAAAATTATTCCTACATGAGACACGTTTGACTGAACAGAACATTATTCCTACATGAGACACGTTTGACTGAACAGAACATTATTTCTACATCAATGTTGTGTGACTGAACAGAACATTATTTCTACATCAATATTGTGTGACTGAACAGAACATTATTTCTACATCAATGTTGTGTGACTGAACAGAACATAATTTCTACATCAATGTTGTGTGACTGAACAGAACATAATTTCTACATCAATGTTGTGTGACTGAACAGAACATAATTTCTACATCAATATTGTGTGACTGAACAGAACATTATTTCTACATCAATGTTGTGTGACTGAACAGAACATAATTTCTACATCAATGTTGTGTGACTGAACAGAACAATATTCCCACATTAGTGACGTGTGACTGAACAGAACAATATTCCTACATGAGTGACGTGTGACAGAACAGAACATTATTCCTACATGAGTGACGTGTGACTGAACAGAATATTATTAATACAGGAGTGACGTGTGTCTGAACAGAAAAATATTTCTACATGAGAGACGCGGACTGAACTAGGGATGTATCGAAAAGGGCCTATTACTATTTGACATTTCTCCTGGAAAGAACATAGCTTGATTGTACTGTAGATCACAGTGATGCTGGTCTCTCTGTGTCCCGTCCGTTTTCATCTGGCCGTTGTGGGTGCTTGGTTTGCCTTCCCACTTCTATTTCTATTCTCTTAATCAGACTACACTAATGCAATATGTTTCCGTAGCCCTAGCTTTAGGGCGGAGTAGGTTCGTGGTCAGCTATATTTTCCTGACTCTGTTGCAAGCAACAAGCTATGAGAAACTGGCTGGTGTCAGATGCGCTGTATCTTCGGCCACTGCCGAATACGAATAAACACATTGAACTATTTGGCCGAATACGAATAAACACATTGAACTATTTGGCCGAATACGAAAACAGTTGTGAATAGTAAGTGAGCGACATAAAAAAAATTGAGTTGAATACGGCTACTGACACTTCACATAATTATAAAGTAATCAATAAAAACATGTGATTTTTGAAAGTTTACATCGTGACAAAAATGGCAGACATATGCTATTAACAGTCACTAGACTTTTCAATACAATTCATTTCAAAAGTTATTGGCACATGAAACATGGATTCGCTTTTTAAAATAGGAATATCTCAACGTTTTCTGCCGAAAGAAAATACATGTTATATGAATGTGTAGCGCTAACGTTCGTTTGAGACGTTTATTGGAGACACCAAGGTACAGCATTATCCCCAGGAAAGCTGTTATCACTCTCCTACCAGGACATTTTTATAAATATCCCTTAGAACACGGTTCCACGATCCGATCCCGGGGCCTCTTGCAGGAAAAGAAATAATAAGACGTCTGTACCTTCTTGCATGTCCCAATAAATGCCTAAATAGAGTTGTGTTTTGGGGCTAGCGAACTCGTCGTTAAAATAAATTGCTACACAAACCACCACTTTAAGTAGGCCAACTGGATTAATGGCTCAATACACCTACTTGAGCGAAAAATGGGACAAATATAGACATACGGCTCATTCCTAAACATGTTCAGCTGTTCTTCAATAAGGTTTGATATTCTGGTTTTTAATTCTTGTGTTTGCGATTAATTCCATGAGGACCCAAAATCATCTAATGTAATCTTACGCTTTTTACTTGGCACATTTTCACATTTCACTAGCATTCAATTGTCACTGATAGTGTTAGTGGCTTATGATTGACGTGATGACGCAGCTGCTAATATTTCCGACCTGCCTTAAATGTGTTGTACTCTGTTAGCAAGTGAATATAATCAAGCAGAAATGAGACACAATATATGATAAAACAGGCCAGATAGCCTGTATTGTAAACTTAATATAATAGAAAAGTGTGACTGAACAGAAAATGATTCCCGCATGAGTAAGGCCTGACTGAACGCAAAATTGTTCCTACACGAGTTAGGCCTGAATGAATAAAATGTTTTTCACACACGAGTGACACCTGACTGAACAGAAAATTATCCCCACACGAGTAAGGACTGACTGAACAGAAAATTATTTCCACACGACTAAGGCCTGACTGAAAACACAAAGTATTCCACGAGTAACGTCTGGTTGAGTAGGAAATTATTCCCACACGGGTAAGGCTTGAATGAATAGATAAATATTGCCACACGAGTAAGGCCGGACTGAACAGAAAATTATAACCAAACCAGTAAGGTCTGTCTGATTACACATTTTTTTAATATGAGTAGCATTTTACTGGACATAAATTATCTTCACATCAGTAAGGTCTGTCTGATTACACATTTGTTTAATATGAGTAGCATTTTGCTGGACATCAATTATCTTCACATCAGTAAGGTCTGTCTGATTACACATTTTTTTAATATGAGTAGCATTTTGCTGGACATAATTTATCTTCACATCAGTAAGGTCTGTCTGATTACACATTTTTTAAATATGAGTAGCATTTTGCTGGACATCAATTATCTTCACATCAGTAAGGTCTGTCTGATTACACATTTTTTAAATATGAGTAGCATTTTGCTGGACATAAATTATCTTCACATCAGTAAGGTCTGTCTGATTACACATTTTTTTTATATGAGTAGCATTTTGCTGGACATAAATTTTCTTCACATCAGTAAGGTCTGACTAAATGTAACATTATTCCAATTTGAGTAACGTCTGACTGAACATAACATTATTTCCAAATCAATAAGGTCTGACGAAACAGAACATTATTCCTATCAAAGTGCCGCATGACTGAGCAGAACATTATTCATATCAGAGTGCACGGAACAGAACATTATTCATATCAGAGTGCACTGAACAGAACATTATTCTTATCAGAGTGCACTGAACAGAACATTATTCCTATCAAAGTGCCGCATGACTGAGCAGAACATTATTCCTATCAGAGTGCACTGAACAGAACATTATTCCTATCAGAGTGCACTGAACAGAACATTATTCATATCAGAGTTCCTGGTGACAAAACAGAACATTATTCCTATCAGAGTGTACTGAATAGAACATTATTCCTATCAGAGTGTACTGAATAGAACATTATTCCTATCCGAGTGCACTGAACAGAACAGTATTCCTATCAGAGTGCACTGAACAGAACATTATTCCTATCAGATTGCACTGAACAGAACATTATTCCTACCAGAGTGCACAGAACAGAACAGAACAGTACTCATACCAGAGTGCACTGAACAGAAACAGGAAGCCATGAATAAAGAAACTCATTGATCTGATGATGAGACCCCATGACAGGCAGATCACGTGACGATGAGAACGAGACTGGGACAAATATAAATAATTGTGATGACTGTATTAAAGTGGACAAGCCTAACACCTGTCAAATTAGGAGATTAAGAATTGGAAGTTGGAAGCCCTGAGCCTGTAAATATGGTGACGGAAAGACATAAAGTAGATATATTGGTAGTCTCGGAACATATATGAGATGGTCAAAGCCATGTTAACATCCAGATATGTAGATGCTTTTATTCTCGAGGAGTACTTCCTAAGAGGAGCATCTTCAAAGACACTATCAGGTGGCGACTTGGACTCAGATGACCAACTGCTAGTCGGAGATATCAAGATTAGGCTTGAAAAGCTGATGAAAAACACTAAACAAATACGCTATGACTTCAGCTATATACTGCAGGAGTATATCATAGAGGTAAAAAGTAAAGCCAAGGTCCTTATGGCAGTGCAGGTTGATGTGACACCAGATGAGCTCACCAGATAAGTAAGAGATATTCTTATCTGATCGACAAGCTTGGAAATACCTAGGAAGATTCGCAAAAGTAATCAGAGTTACGTAAGATAAATGACCTAGAGACTGATAGCAGAAAGGAAAAAGTTAAAACACAACGGGATATAGTGCACTACCGCCATATACAGAAACAGCACAAGAGAAACCAGAAGATAAAATTGGAATGATTAGAAAAAACATATATTGAACACATGCAGCAGGATAGAAGAGTTGCAAAGCCAAGGGATACAAGGCAAGGAAGGAGACATGGTCAAGAAATCAGAACACTATCCGGAAAGTTCAAACCGTCCTTATATGTAACAAACGATGAATATGGTAATACATATAAGGATATACCCGAGACATGGAAGCAATATTCCTGAGAAATGTACGAAGACACCGGAATAAGCCCTAACATTATATATTAGCACCACACACACAAAAAAGGCTGAGTCTGCGATAGATGAGGTTCGAATAACAATCCAAAGTTTGAAGAAAAGGAAATCACCCGTATGTGATGATATACCGATTGAATTTGTGCAGGCAGGAGCGTCAACATTTATTACTCACCATGCAAGAAGATATGGTGCAGCACAGTCCAGATCATATATTAGGAAATATGTGTGTAGTCAGAGAGTAGTGAATGCTTCCAATGCATTGCCACAGAAAGTAGTGGAGGCAAGGACAATTAATGCATTTATAATCTTTTGAATGCGCACAGCGAATGAGCAAAGAAATAATAATGAAACTGGTTGTTTACAGACTGCAGAATAAAAACGTTAAGTTCAGTTGAGTTTTACAACATGGCCAAGATCTTGAAAAGATCTGCGTATATCCCGTTCCCCATGAATGCTGATATGAAGTAATACACTAACTATCGATCCTTCGCTTTGACATGTCATCCTAGATCATCCCTCCTACAGATCATCATGAAGATGTTAGTAAAGAGACTCAACAAGGACGTGCAAGAAGCACAGGCAGGATTTAGATATGGCAGAGGTATGATGGATCCCAGCTTTAACATGTGAATTGTTTTCGAAAAGTGCTTAGAATATAATGTCTACTTGCCTCATTGTGTCATAGATTACAGTTCTAGGGTCGGAAAAAATTACTAGTAAGGGCCAAATAGCAAATACATTAGGATCTGCTGGTCAAGAAACACACACGATGATATTTATGTAGATAGACCGTTCTATTGTAGAACGTACTTTGAAACTTAAAACAATTTGAAAATGTAAAATCCATTCTTAACTCGGGGTCGTAAAATAAAAAAGAGGCGACTGACCAAATTAGGTTCACGGGTCGTAGTTTGTAGACCCCCGGATTACACCAACACTTTTGACAGTAACTAAAATGAAACACAATGGAAAATCATACAAGCCATGTGGTTTGTTCCCAATGCAAATGAATGACCTGATTGAAATACTGTCTCGAGAACAACAAGCAGTGGTGAGAATAGCTTGAGAGATATGCGACTGGTTTGAGGTGCACACGGTAATGGGACAAGGATACATACTTTCCTATTTTGTTTTCAATAGTTCTGCTGAAAACATAGTGAGAAATGACCATAAAATAAAAAGAATCAAAAGTTACACCTGTTCGCAATCGGCGGGAATGAAATGCCAGAACTAAGATATACAGATGACAAAGTTGTCTTTTCGAAGAGCGCTGCAGGACTGGAAGAAATGATCATGCCGGTTAAACAACACAGCGAGGAACAACATATACATTCATAAACATCAGCAAGACCAAGATTATACTCACTGATGGGATCAAGATGCTGAGCAGCGCATGAGCTGCAGCGGTCAGTGACCCATAGCTGACTGCTAGCGTCAGGGCCAGCAAACCAGAGCTGCCAAGACCCTTCTACACCCCGATGCGGTGATCCTGGATAACAGGCTGCAACAAAGCGGACTGGTTAAGGAGAAGGGATCGAAGAGGGAATGCTAACCTGGTACTCAATAAATGCTTGCTGAAGTCGGATGTGTTGGACCGAAAGGTGCATATATCGCAGTCAATCTGTAAACTACGACACAACGCATTCCGTTCTCTAGACTACATTCTGCTACTTAAGCCCTTTCAAGGTTTGGTAGCGGGAGATTGAGAACGAACGAAACCAAGCCATACTCACTGATAAGACAAAAACAGACCTCAAGCTATTCAAGAGAAGCAAGAAGATAGGAACCTCACTGGACTATAGATTTGATCATAATCGGCCCAATTGTAAGCAGCAGCGGAGGTTGCAAAACAACGCAGTTAGAAGAAACATGGCAATGGAATTGCAGGGGTTAGCTAACATTGAACACGCTTGATAGAACACTAACAAAGGGACAACAATAAAATGCATGCGGATATGCATCTACTCAGTAGCAACATACGAATTCGAAACATGGACAAATGCACAAACACTAAGGAAGAAGATTCAATCCTGCAATCGAATATCCCCCAGGAAAGGGCTCATAATAGAGTAGAGTCAAAACCTTTTGTTACGTGCATAACTGACAATTTTTTAATTCAACATGTAGAAGCAGCCACCAGAGGCAAAAACATACTCGACCTAGTTTTTACCACAGAGGAAAATATGATTGAAAACGTTACCGTTGGGGAACTGTTTGGCTCAAGTGACCATCAAATCATCCGTTGGGATCTTATTGCAGGGAAAGAAGTAAACATAAACACGCGAACATACGACTACTCTAAGACAGATGTTAAGAGGATGAAAGAGGCAGCGAACCACATAATCTGGAAAGATATTATTGTAGGAACAGATGTTGAACAGGAGTGGGAAAGTTTTAAAACAGTTCTAGAAACGCTAAAAGAGGAATGTGTTCCATGTAGGGAGGTAAACCCCAAGCGTAAAAAGTGGATAACTAAATTTGTAGTGAAATGTAGAAGAGCAAAAAATAAAGCATGGCAAAAATATATAGAGGCAGGTAAATCAAAAGAAACATATGTAAAATATTTGGACAAGCAGAACATATCTCAGAAAGCGAATAAAACAGCAAAAATAGACTTTGAAAAAAAACTTGCTCAGAGGATCAAGACTGACAGTAAAAGCATCTTTTCTTATGTTAGAAATAAACAAAGAACGAAAGACAAAGTAGGCCCTCTCATAGACAGTACAGGGAAAATAATAAGTGAGAATAGGGAGGCTGCTAATCTGCTTAATCAGTACTTTGGCACAGTCTTCACAAAGGAGGACTGCTCCGAGATCCCAGAGCCTATAGATATTTTTCAAAGAGACATGGATACAGCGGGATTAAGATCAATCTGTATTACAGAGGAAATGGTTTTAAAAAAATTGGAGGGGTTGAAAGTGAATAAATGTCCAGGTCAAGATGGTATTCACCCAAAATTGCTGTATGAAATTAGAAACCAACTAGCAAAACCATTGGCTATATTATGTTCTCAATCACTTACAAAAGGGATTGTTCCACGGGATTGGAAAGATGCAGGAGTGATCCCCTTATTCAAAAAAGGCAAAAAATCAGATCCGGCAAATTATAGACCGGTGAGTTTAACGAGCATAGTCTGTAAATTGTTAGAGTCAATAATCAAAGAAAACATTGTAATGCATTTAGAAAAATGTAATCTAATTAGAAATAGTCAGCATGGGTTTACTAGAGGGAGATCATGCTTAACAAATCTATTAGAATTCATGGAGGAGGTTACTAAAATCATAGATAAAGGGGAGCCAGTGGATGTTATTTATCTAGACTTTGCAAAGGCCTTTGATAGAGTACCTCATCAAAGATTATTTCGAAAGTTAAAATCACATGGAATAGGTGGCGAAGTTGCCAAATGGATTGAAAATTGGTTAACAGGAAGAAGGCAGAGGGTGGGCATAAATAAGGAGTACTCTGAGTGGAGTGAAGTGAAAAGTGGTGTGCCACAGGGCTCGGTTTTGGGACCAATTTTGTTCTTGATATATATAAATGATTTGGACATTGATATGAGATCCATGATTGCAAAATATGCTGATGACACAAAACTATGCAGTAGTGTCTCATCTAAAGCGGAAGTGGATATATTGATGTCGGATCTAGATAAAATTCGAGAATGGTCTGTAAGCTGGCAAATGGAGTTTAATGTAGATAAATGTACAGTCATCCACATGGGTAGATCCAATATGGAACATAAATACAGAATGGGAGAAAACAATATTAGAAAGATAGATAAGGAAAGGGACCTAGGGGTTATAATAGATCATACAGGAAAGGTGAGTGAGCAAGTTAAGGTAGCAGTGAAAAAGGCAAATGCAATGTTAGGTATGATAAAAAGACATATTAAACATAGGAGCAAGGAAGTGATCGTCAAACTGTATAAAGCTTTAGTTAGACCTAGATTGGAGTACTGTGTACAGGTGTGGAGTCCTTATCATAGAGGAGACATAAACATGCTAGAAAGAATACAAAAAAGAGCGACAAAGATGATAGTTGGATTCCAGAATTACAGTTATGAGGAACGACTCAGAAAAACGGGCCTACAGTGTCTCGAAGAGAGAAGAATTCGTGGTGACTTAATACAGGTTTATAAGATGATCAGAGGAATCGATAAATTAGACTATAACAAGTTTTTTAAAATACAGCCACCTACAATAACACGAGGGCATAGCTACAAGCTGATTAAAGAGAGGTCCAGGTTAGATATTAGGAAATATTTTTTTAGTCAGAGAGTGGTGTCTGCTTGGAATGCATTGCCAGGGGAGGTGGTGGAGGCAGGGACAGTTAATGCGTTTAAGAATAAACTGGATGCGCATAGATTTTAGAGCAAGGTGATGTAAATGTAACTGGTTGTATACAGACTCTGCAGGGTCTTCTAAACCAGTATAAAGACGTTAAGTTAAGTTAAGTTAATACCGTGAAAAGCAAAAAAGTAAAACATAGAAATCCTAAAGGAGCTGGATATAAAAACAGACTGTGTCTGGGTAAACAATATTACGTCTAGGAAACTAAAATGTTTTGGTCACATAAAACTCCATTTTGGTCTAGAAAAAAAAAGAGGGTACAGTGCCTGACAAGCGGGACAGAGGCAGGCCGAGGAAAGAATGAACACAGGACATTAAACAGGTTCTGAGATCAAAATGCTGCAGTGGTCAGCGATCCATAACTGACTGCTAGCGTCAGGGCCAGCGAACCATAGCTGCCAAGACCCTTCTACACCTCCATGTGGTAATCCTGGATAACAAGCTACAACAGGGCAGACTGGCTAAGGAGAAGGGATCGAAGAGAGAATGCTAACCCGGTACTAAAAAAATGCTTGCTGAAGTCGGATGTGTTGGACCGAAAGGTGCAAATATCGCAGCCAAGCTGTAAACTACGACACAACACATTCCGTTCTCTGGACTATATTCTGCTACTTAATTCCTTTCAGGGTTTGGAAGTGGGAGATTGAGAACGAACGAAGAAGAGGAAGAAGAAACAGGTTCTGAGAAGGACAATGACAAACGGGAGAGTTGGTCAATGATCGAGGGCCTTATAAATCTCTTGTAATGAGAACTAGGTTGTTCAAAGGACATGTTACAAGATGATATGAACAGAACGTTAGTCATTACAAGACTGTGTCGTAAATAAACATGCAATGTAGCTAAATAAACTGACAAGTACAGGTACACGATATATGCAGCAGTATATGGCATTCCGAAATGAATGTTTCAGTTTTTAGTATGGCACAGACTTGATTTCATGACTCAAATTGTATGTGCAATCGATGATGTATTTTAGTTGCACATCGGAAGCGTCATCATCAGACGGTTTTTGTCTAGGTGATGTAACTTGCTGTGACGTGTATGTGAATTCCAGTGAGTAAGACACTGCGCTGGTAATCAACCTTACTCTCTAGTCCCGAGCTACTTTGGTCTAGTGGCAAGACAATCAGTCAAGTTTACTGGAGGTAACTCAGGATGAAGGTACTCTGGATTCGCCACCATTGAGACCAGGGTTACTTAAAAAACTTGCAGAATTCGATCGCCCGCCGTTTTTGATCATTGCTTTGAGTGGCGAGTGACTGACCTCTCGACCACAGCTACCTCAAACGATGATACGTCTAGGGGAAGGTACACACATGTCAGAGGATTCTGTACAACAAACACCGATAAGAAAAATAACACTGGGCAAGGGAATTGGACGACTACCCACGGAGATCCAGACATATAAAAAGTTAATAAGTCATGGCCCGTATTGGGATATATCTGTCACGACAGAGCAATGTAGGCGTCTGTAAGCGACCTTTTCAGAAACCCTCCTGGACGGGCCACATGTCGAACGTGATGGTGGCTGCGACCAGAGTAAATATCAGCAGTTGATTATAGACACATAAGTTGTAGGGCAGTTTTAGCATAAGTACAGTTATAGATGGTGTAAATGGTTCCAGAGAAAGGTCTCTATCAGAGACGGGCGAACTTTTACTTAATTCATCTCTAACCTCTTTCTCTCTCTCTCTCTCTCTCTCTCTCTCTCTCTCTCTCTCTGTCTTTCTTATTTTCTCTTAATCGGTCTTTGTAATTCTCTCTCTGCCTTTCTTATTATCTCTCTTTCTCTCTCTGTTTTTCTAATTCTATCTATCTATCTATCTATCTATCTATCTATCTATCTATCTATCTATCTATCTATCTATCTCTCTCTCTGCCTTTCTTATTTTCTCTCTTTCTCTCTCTGTCTTTCTTGTTCTCTCTCTCTCTCTCTCTCTGTCTGTCGTTCGTATTTTCTCTCTGTCTGTCTTTCTTATTTTCTCTCTCTCTCTGTCTTTCTTATTCTCTCTCTGCCTTTCTTATTCTATCTATCTCTTTCTTTCTGTTTTTCTTATTCTCTCTCTCTCTCTCTGTCTTTCTTATTCTCTCTCTCTCTCTGTCTTTCTTATTCTCTTTCTCTCTCTCTGTCTGTCTTATTCTCTCTCTCTATCTCTCTCTGTCTTTCTTATTCTCTCTATCTCTCTGTCTTTCTTATTCTCTCTCTTTCTCTCTCTGTCATTCTTATTCTCTTTATCTCTCTCTGTTTTTCCTATTCTCTCTCTTTCTCTCTCTATCACTCTCTCTCTCTCTATCTCTTTCTCTCTCTCTCTCTTTCACCCGACCCGCTCTTTGTCTAGTTCTGTCTCGAATTTTCCCGTCCTGATATAGTAACGTTTTTATCTTTCTCTTGTTCAGTACTTTTATCATTTTTCTGATTTCACTATTCACTTGTTCATCGCCCAGAACTCACTTTCATAAAACAACATTGGTTCTATATAACATTGCAAGGCTTTCTCTCATTCTCTCTCTCTCCCTCTCTCTCTCACACTCTCTTCGCTCTATCTCTTCGCTCTCTCTCTCTTCTCTCTCTCTCTCTGCATCTCCGCTTTCGTCAATATCATTCTGTTCTTTACATCGGCCATGTTTTTTGATGGTATTTGGGTTTCTAAATTATGTTGAAAAAATATGTCTTTTTATTGTGATCTCACAAGTAATATGTGTGTTTCAGTTTGTTATTAGTACTATCGCTTCTCCTTTGGAAAAAATTAGACTCCGTGTTCCGTTATTTGTTTTGCTTATTGTTGCAAAGCAGTTTTTGTAAATCGTGGGCACGTTCAGTCCATAGTACAGGATCATCTGTTCTCAATACGTATTTCGTATGGCATAGGTCTTTACCATCAACGTTCAACTCGCTATGTAGTTTTATCATTTCTGTACATCGAACTGTCGGAGACCTTTGTGTAGTCAAGGAAGCGTACATGGAGACCTTTTTTATATCTTAAAAGATATTCATGCTACTGCATGTCGAATATAGTGTATCGTCATTATTTGTCATTTTTCCTTTTATTTATCCACATTGTTTTCTCACAGTTCAGGTTTGGTTTTGGTGCGTGTTCTAAACATAATTATTCTCATAAGAATTAGGTGACATGACTCATAATAATGATTGTTATGTGTTTCTCCCACTTGATTGTACATAATAATTACTGTTAGTTAAAAAGAAAGTATTTTAGGTGTCTGCTTGAAAGATAAATAGTCTCTCGAATGTGCTGAGACCGTTCGTTGCTGGGGGTACTCTAGTTATGCTCATCCCACTCGGTGCCTGGGGATACACAAAATCGGCTCAGCCCACTCGTTCTGGAGGTGTCCTAGACACGCTCAGCCCACTCGTTCTGGAGGTGTCCTAGACACGCTCAGCCCACTCGTTCTGGAGGTGTCTTAGACACGCTCAGCCTACTCGTTGTGGAGGTGTCCTAGACATGCTCAGCCCACTCTTTCTGGACGCGGCCTAGACACGCTCAGCCTACTCGTTCTGGACGCGGCCTAGACATGCTCAGCCCACACTTTCTGGACGCGGCCTAGACACGCTCAGACTACTCGTCCTGGACGCGGCCTAGACACGCTCAGTCCACTCGTTCTGGACGCGGCCTTGACACGCTCAACCCACTCGTTCTGGACGCGGCCTAGACACGCTCAGCCCACTCGTTCTGGACGCGGTCTAGACCACTCAGCCCATTAGGTGTCTGGTGTGATTTGGAAGTGCCCAGTTTACCTGGACGATTGTCACTCCTCCGTAATTTATCCACACGTTCTTGACACTCATCTACGTTTCATGTTCTCTTGTTTGAGAGAAACTGGACACGGACTATCCATCCATCCATCATCTGTTTCTTTGAGAGAAACTGTGGATACCGACTATCCATCCATCATCATCTGTTTCATTTGCACGTTATCTTATACCGTTGTCTTAAACATTTGTTATACCTACTCATCCACATGTGTCTTATACCTGCCCATCCACATGTGTCTTATACCTGTTCATGCACATATGTCTTATATCTGTCCATTCCCTAGTGTATTATACCTGCTCATCTACATGTCTTATACCTGCTCATCTACATGTCTTATACCTGCTCATCCACATGTCTTATATCTGCCCATTCACATGTGTCTTATACCTGCTCATGCACATATGTCTTATATCTGTCCATTCCCTAGTATATTATACCTGCTCATCCACATGTCTTATATCTGCCTATTCCCATGTGTATTATACCTGTTTCTTCACATGGCTTATACATGCCAATTCTCATGTTTTATATCTGCACATTCACTTATCTTATATTTGCACATTCACATGTCTTTTACCTGCCCTTGGACGTGTTTTATACCTGACAATTCACATGTTTTATACCTGTCCTTTCACATGTTTTATACCTTTCCATTAACATAAATTGAATTTCTGCTCATTCAAATTCAACTGAAAA
Organism: Ariolimax columbianus; assembly: GCA_036924085.1. Taxonomy (NCBI): domain Eukaryota; kingdom Metazoa; phylum Mollusca; class Gastropoda; order Stylommatophora; family Arionidae; genus Ariolimax; species Ariolimax columbianus. The sequence goes on from JAVGWX010000001.1 coordinate 45,841,913, forward strand.
ATATTGGCAATTTGTCAACTAACAAAACATGTTAACCCGCCAAATGACAAAAATTGTTAACCCGCCAAATGACAAAAATTGTTAACCCGCCAAATGACAAAAATTGTTAACCCGCCAAATGACAAAAATTGTTAACCCGCCAAATGACAAAAATTGTTAACCCACCAAATGACAAAAATTGTTAACCCGCCAAATGACAAAAATTGTTGACCCGCCAAATGACAAAAATTGTTAACCCGCCAAATGACAAAAATTGTTGACCCGCCAAATGACAAAAATTGTTAACCCGCCAAATGACAAAAATTGTTAACCCGCCAAATGACAAAAATTGTTAACCCGCCAAATGACAAAAATTGTTAACCCGCCAAATGACAAAAATTGTTAACCCGCCAAATGACAAAAATTGTTAACCCGCCAAATGACAAAAATTGTTAACCCGCCAAATGACAAAAATTGTTAACCCGCCAAATGACAAAAATTGTTAACCCGCCAAATGACAAAAATTGAATATCACATTTCCTGGCCGCATGTACGTCTTTCACTGAAGATTGTGTGAGCAACATATTCCTACCATCTGACCTATCGTACTGGATTCTTCGTTTTCAATAGATCAAGCATTGCATTTCATTTGATTACACATATCAGTATACAGATACTCGCAGGAATAAATATATCGTTCTCCTTCCTGGAATACTCAAAACCACCTGAGCAATTACAATGATTTCTCGGACGCTTTATCTTGAAACAACAGAGTGTTTAACATTCTGAATGTGTGTCTTGCTTTGTACTCCTCATAAAAAGGAGTGTTCACACTATTGATAATATCAGAATGTTATGATGCTATCTGTATATTGACATTGATCAATTTCCTCAGAAAATTTATTTTAAAGGTTAGAATCTTCCTCTTCTGCGACTTTAAATAAGGTCATATCTGACAATGTAAACATAGAGTTGGTAACATGTGTTGTTTATTAGTTTTCGTTTGGTACCCTCTGTGATTGGTGGGTGTATACAAAATGGTCACAGTTCATTTAATAACACTGGAAATTTTTCTGGACATCTAGTAGAAATTACTCTAACAAATCTCGCATAAACTCGTCTTGGTGTTATATATATATATATATATGTACGCATTTAGTCTTCCTTACTTCTGTTTTTTTTAAATATATTACACGATAACCGTTTAAACTATTTATTTTTTTGTGTTATATTTCTGTCCCTTATATGTTACCATGCAGTCTATGTGTAATAAATGATCTACTGTATTTAAGTGAGAGAGCCCTACAAATATTCTGGTCTAGACTTATATACTGCTCATCCAAACTCCATCCGACAAGTGAGGCGACGAAATATTGACATTGATAAATATTTCAGATTCCAAGGTCGCCCGGCGTGTAATGAGGATGTGGACGTGTCAATGCGATGAATGTCAGAGCATGGGAGAGATACTGAATATATTATCGTCACACAAGTCATGTCTAATTCTGTTGCCGAACAGCCCACTCCACAACCTTCTTACTTAATTGCATTTTATTACTTCTGATGATCCTTGTTTGCATACCAATTTTCTAATATCTCATATCTTTTTCTTCATCTTTTAACCTCCCATCTTTCCTGCGAATGTGGTAATATTTAGTCTTGCCTTGGTTGTGTAGCATTTGTCACTATGAGGGCACGGTACATACATGAATAAGAATGACTCAGGACACCGCCTCGGAGCAAGAACACGAATAAAACCAAAGCTCCGGCCAAAGTACATCATCGATCAATAGAGCTAACAAATGATGGATGGAACGATGACCATATAACAGTACTCACCTCGGTCGTGTCGACTTGAAGGTCTTCTATTTTAGTTTTAACGTAGGTTTGGTCATTTAGTTCATGTTTTGTTTTATGACGTGGTATCTGAGCCTTCTAGTCTATGCGTGTCTACTCTTCAATCTAACTTCACGTTCAATTCTGCCGCAGCCTTACCAGGGCGTTTGAAGAGGCGAGGTGCGTTTAAATTAAATCAGGACTTTTTGTTCTAGTTCTACCTGAATGGGTTATAGCATGCTGGAACTACTATCATTAGTTAGGGGCACTTGTGTTCTATAATTGCTAGGTGGTGCCATTGGCCAGTCACGTGACATATAAATGGCAATGTGGACAACACTGTTAGTGCTTGCATGGAACAGCGTGTTGTAATGAAGTTTCTTGGGAAAGAAGGCGTGAAAAATGCGGAAATTTATAGAAGACTGCAATCACAACACGTTGATGAGACACTCAGCCGCAGTAAGATATTTGAATAATATAAATGTTTTAGAGAAGGCCGTACAGCCCGTGAGTCATGATCCCGGCCGTGGTGGCTCTCAACCCATCACAGTCGTTCTCATGAATATCCAGATTATGTAACGCCTTATCCTGGAAAATCGACGCATAACCTGTCGCTAAATTGCAAGTCTTTCTCTGAGTACGATGAACCCCATTATTCATGAACATTTGCATTTTCGAAAGGTTAGTGCACGTTGGATGGCAAGACACCTTTTTCTTTTGACAGGTAGTGAAGAGTTCAAGCATGAAATGAATTGAAGGAACGTTTTGACATCTGCAGGAACTCGAGTGGAAGGTATTGCCACATCCACCTTACAGCCCAGACCTCGCTTCAACCAATTCCCACATGTTTGGACCCTTAAAAATAATTCTGGAAGGTCAGCATTTCAGCAGATAACGAAATGAAACAGGCTGTCCTAGATTAATTCAGCCATACTGACACATCTTTCTATACTGAAGCTTTTCAAGCCTTACATAAACGCTGGAATAAGTACATAAACGTTGAAGAAGGTTATATCGAAAAATAAATGGCATTTTGACTACTTGAAAAATATTTTCCTGACAAAAACGTTCCCTGTTGACCTGAACGTTCCTCGTAATTTTACTGTAGCAGATGCAACATATGTCATGTACGCAGTATACAGTAGCTGAGAGAAATTATCTGTTATTTTGTGTTGTCTGTCAAAATAAAATTAAAATCTAACAACAATTTTACAATGACACGATACAGATGCTAAATATTTAGTTGTAGAGAACAGAGCCAAGTACGAGACGCACAACTAAAATTGAAATCCTCACTTACGGACTGTTGGTGGTGATTGTTTCTCCCCACAAGCGCTCTTGAGTAGGCTTATTAGAAGTGTGTTTGTCACAATAACCAGCATTACTTCCTTGGAAATCTTCTGAAAGATACTGAACGCCTTAATATCTTTTAGCAGTGCAATGATGAATGTTTTACGAATCGGAAACATATTTCTCTACAACTTCTAAAAACTAGAGCTGTACACCGAATGTTGACCATTTTCAGCCCCATAAAATTATACTGTACTCAACCTTCTCTCTCTCTCTATCGTCCTATGTCGCCATTCCCAGCAAGTGTGATTGTTACAGTACGTTCAGTCTATCTTCTTCTATTGACACACTTCCTAGCTTTTCCATCCACTTGTGCTGTTAAGCGGCATGCGAAGCTTAAATTGTCGTGTCGGCTATTGTAACCATTTGTTGCTGCAGGATTTCTTGAATGTCATCTCTCCATCTGCCGCACGGCTTCTTTATGCCATGCAGCAGGGTGCTATTGTGTTGCAAGTGTGTAGTGATAGTTGTTCACGTTGTATTTTCATGAGATGACCGAGTAATCGTAGTTTCTGTCTTGAAATGTATTCAGCACAAGGTGTAGTTCCCTTTAATTTTATCAGTTCTCCTTTTATGACTCCTGGTGACGCCAATTACTTTTCTTTGACATTTCATTTCCTCTCTTGTGCCTTGGATAAAAAGCAAATTTGACATTGATGGCAGAAAGTTATTATAAATATACTGTTTATCATTTGTCGCGTTGTTAGGAAGCTGAAGTTTGAACGTTTAAGAAGTGATGACAACTGACAATTCACAACAGTCTTTCTGACATCTAGTTAACATTTTTCCATCAGGCCCTCCATCTTCTGTAAAAGTATTTCCCCAGGTACTTGACCTCTTGAGCCTCGTTAAGTTTGATATTGTTTACATGTATGTTAAGTGGATCTTCGGATCTGCTAATCTTCAAAATTTCCGTCTTTGATGTGTTAATCTGCATGTTATATCTTTCACAGACTGTACCTAGTGCATTCATAAGATTTTGCAGTCTATATTCCTCAGTTCTCTTGATTAATCTTAAAATATAGACTGTTTCGTCCTGGGTTTCATTTGTAGACTTGTTTCACCTAAGTCTTTTCAACTTTCCTTAGGGCATTTATAATTCTTAGGCAAAACGACAACTATATGACCTCCAGTGATAGTCTGGTTCGTTTATCCATTGTCTATGACATTCTTCCATTCGACAGAACTGGCTTTAAATAGTGCAAGAAATGTTCCTGGTTCTATTTCTGTTGACAAATATTTGTTATTGATCAGTAGAGTTTTTTAAAGAATAAACTATGTTCAATCTTAAGTGTTTTGTGTATAAACTATGCTCAAGCTTTTAGGATGTTTTCGGAAGTCACGACAGTCGGTTATACCTAATTCATTTATTTTTCTATAATTATGTTTGCAGTCGCCTGATATATGAATCGCGCGAAGATTATGTGCAATGTGGGTTTATCTGTAACATACTGTACGATGAGGATTGCAAACTATGTTATCAAGAAAATAACACAAAAAGTTACATAAACAGATATATTTTAAACAAAACATTTACCAAACATAATTTTTCAATAAAGTTGAAACAAATACACATTTATTTAATATACACACCTTATGTTAGAAAAATACAACACAAAAGTGTTACCAGATATTATCTTACCGTACGATGACATAGATAGAATACACTAAGTGGTATCAACGTTTATCTAATCGTATGATGACATAGATACAGCACACTAAGTGTTGTTAACGTTTATCTAATCGTATGATGACATAGATACAGCACACTAAGTGTTGTTAACGTTTATCTAATCGTATGATGACATAGATACAGCACACTAAGTGTTGTTAACGTTTATCTAATCGTAGGATGACATAGATACAGCACACTAAGTGTTGTTAACGTTTATCGAATCTTATATTAACACAGATAAAGGACACTAATTCTTATCAACGTTTATCTAACCTTATGATGACATATATAAATAGATAAATGGCGCAAAGTGTTATCCGATTGTATCTTACCTTACATTGATATAGATAGAGAAACCAAGTTACATAGATAAGGTTCACAAAGTGTTATCAGCTTTTATCTAACATTAAGTATGAACAGACAAGGTCCACAGGGTGTTATCATCATGTATTTAACATTATGTTGAACTAGATAAGTGGCACAAAGAGATATCAACTTTTCATCTAACCTAATATTGAAATAGACAAAGACCTCGGGAGAGGGTAGGACTACGGGAGTAAACCCAGACAGAAAATCTAGAGTGATACCACTTAAGGCGTATGGTTTCAACATTGCGAAATCATTCCAACAGCTCCAGCCGCTGAGCTGGTGCCAAATTGTCATGTTTTCCAATCCTTTGGATTACACCAGTGAGGCCGAGAGGGGGATCCTGCAGTTTTGACAGCCCAGGGTCTCCATATTTAGCGCCCAGGCTTGCGCCATGGAGAGGCTACTCCAGCCTCGCTCTTGAGTGAGGAAAGAACACGGAAGCTGGCAGTAAATTAATGAGCGTTAAGGAGCGCCACGTGTCAGCTTCGATGGTGGGAGGGATCTTTGCATACCATTGGTCGACTACCGCCCCCCCCCCATAGCCCCCGCTCAGTAGGGTGTCGACTCGCCAGCCGGGTAGCCCCCGCTCAGTAGGGTGTCGACTCGCCAACAACTGTCTGCTCCAGTGGTTGCCTGGAGCTTAGTGCATGCATGCCAAGCATTTGTTAATTTTGCACCAAACAAAACCAAAATTAAAAAGAAGACTCTAGCTCTTAGATTTGCAAGCTGGAACGTGCGAACTATGTGTACAGGCATCTCTAATGATCTTCGAGAGGTTGGAGATGCCATGAAAACAGCCATCATTGATAGAGAGCTCTCGATTGGATGTGGACATAGCTGCCCTACAGGAGACCAGACTTGCCTCTAGTTGCTCACTAAGAGATAAAAACTAAACTTTCTACTGGAAGGGTCGTGAACCTGAATGTTCTCGACAGAATGGTGTTAGTTTTGCTATGAAGAACACACTTATGGCATTAGTCTATCCTCCTTCGAAGGGCTCTCAGAGGTTACTGGTCATTTGCCTCATCACAGATACAGATCCTGTTAGTATCCTTAGCGTCTATGCCCCAACCCTGACATCTCCAGAGGAAGTGACGAATTAATTCTATGGACAGCTGGAGGAAATGATCAAGAACAGCACCAGAGAAGAAGCACATCCTTCTCGGCGACTTAAATGCTAGAGTAGGTGGGGACCACATAGCATGTCCCACCTGCCTTGGACATCATGGTACTGGCAGGATAAATGACAATAGTAAGAGGTTCCTGGAGCTGTGCACTAATCAAGGCCTGTGTATCACAAATACTTTCTTCAACGGCAGGTCGCAAAATAAAATATCCTGAAAATACCCAAGGTCACATCGATGGCATCAAATCGACCTGATTGTCCCCAGACGATCATCTCTAAACATGGTCCTCTCCACTAGAAGCTATCACAGGGCAGACTGCGACTCTGATCATGCTCTTGTATGTAGCAGGGTACACTTGCAGGTTCGCAAAATATGCTGCTCCAAACAGATGGGGCATCCCCGCATCAACACTGCGCAGATGATGATTCCTTTCATGGCGGAGAGGTTTGTGTCTGACCTAAATCTTGCTCTTCAGGGAGGATCTGAGTGTGACACCACAGCTAAGTGGAACGTTATGAAAGATGCCATCTATAATACAGCATTAGCTACATTTGGCATGAGAGAACAAGCCAAACACAACTGGTTCAATGCACATCTCGCAAGAATGGAACCAGTAATTGAGGCCAAGCAAGAAGCGTTCATACATTATACAAAATACGCAAATGAGAGGACGCTTGCTGCCTTTATCAGGGCCCGATGCACCATTCAACGAACCGCTAGACAATGCGCTAATGAGTACTGTCATAAACTGTGCGAAGAAATTCAGCTAAATGCATAGACGGGAAATATCCAGGGCATGTATAGAGGCATACCTATGGGACTGAGCCCTACTGCGAGAGGTGCAGCCCCCCCCCCTCGACATCTCTGACAGGTTTGAGGACCATGAACCGTGACCAGCAGATGGGTGGAGCACTACTCTGAGCACTACTCTGAGCTCTACTCTGAGCACTACTCTGAGCTCTACTCTGAGCACTACTCTGAGCTCTACTCTGAGCACTACTCTGAGCTCTACTCTCGGGAAACGGTGGTCGCTGATGAGGCCTTGTGCAGGCTACAGGTCCTGTCTACTATGGAGGAACTTGACAGACCATCTACTCTAGATGAGCTTGATAAGGTTATCAAGTACCTCTCAAATGGCAAAACACCAGGGGGAGACGGTATCCCACCCGATGCCATCAATTGCAGGAAATCAGCACTAGCTCAGTGGATGTTTGATCTTCTCTGTCTCTGCTGGGAGGAAGTTGCAGTCCCCCAAGATATGCGTGACGCCATCATTGTGACTATTTACAAAAACAAAGGTGACCTCGGGGACTGCAATAATTATAGAGAGATCTCGCTCCTGAACGTTGTAGACAAAGTTTACCCCCGCATGGTACTAAACATGTTGAGACTGCTCGCGGATAGGGTGTACCCATAATCCCAGAGTGGCTTTAGAGTAGGTAGATCAACAACGGATATGATTTTTTCAGCAGAAGTGCAGAGAACAAGACCAGCCGCTCTTTATGATGTTTTTAGACCTCACCAAAGCCTCCGTCTTGGTTAGTAGGAAGGGTCTATTCGAACTCCTCAAGAAGATCGGCTGCCCCTCCCCCCCCCCAAACTGCGTAGCGTGATAATTTCTTTTCACATTGATATGAAGGGCTCAGTTCTATACGATGGATCATCTTCAAACTCTTTTCCCATCAAGAGTAGAGTGAAGCAGAGATATGTGCTCGCGCCGACCCTCTTTGGGATCTTCTTCTCCATGCTCCCATCCTACGTGTATGACACACCTGTGGGCGGTATTTATCTGCACACCAGGTCAGATGGGCGACTGTTTAAACTATCCCGACTGTGTATTACAAACAGATAACACACACGCATCCATATACTGACTAATATATCCATATTACAAACAGATACACACATTGGCCAATACGTCCTGATATCGCCCAAAGGACTATGGTCCGGAATGTAAAAGGTGTGTTTTCGCCTATAGAATCCAGAAAGGCAGCCATAGAATCAAACACATTATCAATCTCAACATACCCGGTTGGAAATTACTTCGTAATCAGTTTGACTGGACATGGCAAGGGCTTTTCTCGCTTTGACCACTTGTCCACGTGCAGAACGGATTGGCAAAACTACTGTACTGCTAAACTGTCATAGTTCAACACACACGACAAAGACATTACAAACATATACACCCACGCATCAATACACTGATAATACGTCGTGATGTGACCTAACAGTGACTTTATGATATCATTGAAATGATCAAACGATCGGCCATAGCAAGTAAGCTTCTCTTAGATTGGAAATAAAATAACTGAGTATCATCATCCCCATCACCATCATGTATTCGTTCGATATCCAATTAGCACATCGAACCTCAACTGGTGCTCTCTACCTGCTCCTATTATGTGCCGTGTTCTAGAGTTCTGCCCACGAGACCTACATTGTACTCACTGTCTCTGCGACCGCTCACCGCCAGATGTTCATTGACCTTCCCACTCGTCTCTATCCACGTAAGTTCAAATCCAGCACATGTCTAGTTAGGCTATACATCTTTCTGAGAGTGTGTCCAATCCATCCTGGATGTTCTACTGTATTGGTCGTTGTTCTGTATTTCCCATTACCCCTAGTTATCTGATTAGAAGCACGCACCTGAAATACTTGTTAACGAAGGTCTGCAATTTGGATGTGATACCATTAGTCACATACTATGTCTCAGAGTCATGTAACAAGATAGACTTTACACTTGTTAACGAAGGTCTGCAGTTTGAATGTGATACCAATAGTTACAAGACATGTCGCAGCGAAGAACTGGACAACGATAGTATCGGAAGATCTTTCGTTAACTCACGTCCTTCTTTAAATATCGTTGTCCAGTTCTTCATTGTTGTCTTCGACACACTTTTGTCACAATACACTGCCTGCATTCTGTGACGAATTTCAACAGGTCGTCATCCTTCAGGTGTTAGAAACCGAATCACCGCTCGCTGATCAACTCTGGACGGATTCCGTATCACATCCGCCATGTTTTCAACGGTCTGCTAAGGAAACTATGAGTTGGAGGATAATGACATTTTGCAAACATGACGGTTGTTATGTGCTGTTTACACCAGAAATAACGTCATTAAACGCATCGTACGTATGTTCACTTGGTGCAGTTTGGTCCGATTTCATTTGAACACGCCTCGTATAGGCGTCAGTATTGTAAGATGTAGAAACATAGACGACGAACAAACAATTAATGAAGAGAATCGATGCCATGGATATATATATATATATATATACATATGAATCCGGCAAATATTGTAGCTAGATAAGAACACAGATAACGAAGTTTGTGATACATTAGTGGCACAAAGATATTCAACGTTCTCTGTGCAAACATTCTAAAGGGAATGCCATTCTTACACGTTAGTGCCTGTGAGAAGGCCAACGGAAGTCGCCCGTAATCATGGGAAAAAACTACAGGTAAATCATCTGTGTTTTACTGGAAATTCGATTGTAAGTATATGCATAAAGGACATATGCACCCTAGGAGCAGAAGAGGAGCATCTACGAGAGAAATAATAATTGGTGAAATAAATCAGTCATACAGTTAAGATATTTTGGTCGTACCAAAAGACATAACACTATGCTAAAACAATACTGAAAGGAAAAAGGGCCATAGGTAAAGAAGGCTATTAGTTTGACTACAAAACAAAACAAAATTAGGCAAGGAGAATCTTGTCAAACTTTACCATTAAATCAAGTGACAGAGGCTGTTTGACACCAACTGCACCCGACCTTGGATGTGGAAATGGTGCTTGAACTGAACTGATGTTCATTATTACCCAATTTTTTAAGCGCATTTCAGTCACGCTCACTGCACCTAAAACAGAACACAATTTAAAAAAAGCAGCGAACCCAAATAATGTCATCCCTGGTGTTTATTACGTGCTGAAATTTGTGTCTCCAACACCTTCTACGTCAACAGAACTGGGGAGGTTTTCCAACCAGATAAAAAGTAACAAACAATTTAACAGAACAGCAGGTCTGAAGAGCATCTGTCTGCACTAGCCCATTTGAACGCAGGAGAGCGCTTCAGATGAAGTCGGCCAGTAAATCCTCTCAAATGTCACACGGGCAATTGTTCTTTGAAGGGAGAGAAGAAAGGGTTAGATGGTCTACAATCAGGCGAAAGGCAGGAGTTGTTTAAACTTCTCGTCTGTTACGTCCCACATATAATTCATTTTGTCTTGAATCTTTGGTCACAAATAACATCTATTTTATCTTGTAACATGTATGTTTTGTCACACACGACATATCTTATATCTTGTGTGTATCGTCACATAACATCTATTTTATCTTATATCTTGTATGTTTTGTTACATAACATCTATTGTATCTTATATCTTGTGTTTTGTCACATAACATCTACTTTATCTTATATCTTGTATTTTGTCACATATATCATCTATTTGATATTGTATCTTGTATGTTTTGTCATACATGACATATATTTTATCTTATATATTGAATGTTTTGCCACACATAACATCTATTTGATCATGTTTTTTGTATTCTGTTTGGTCTATCCGAAGTATAAAGTCACTTTTGTAGCTTCCTTACTCGAATCAATTTGTTTTAGAGGGATTCTTTCTGTAGCGATTCGCTTCTGGATAAGCACGGAAGACACATACGCCACTCCATTCAGCAATCATTTATGAGATGGTCGGATGTTTATAGTGCTGTTAGTCTTTCATCCCATGGGTGCCACTCCGGTTTATTTGTACGTTCACCCATAATTTCTCCTGACTCTTTCTCTCTATTCATCATTCGCCGCCCAAACACACACAACCTCGTCTGATGGTCTTTCTCGTAACCCGTTATGGCGGTTCTTATTTGAGAAATAATTATAGTTATGGCTTTGTCTTGCACATGCGATTTCACGTACTGGCAAATGCGATCACGCATTCCATATACGTACTAAATAAGAGCAACTGTAGTGGGGAACCTTTACTCCAGCTGGAGTGGACAAGAGACAAGACTTTTTAAAGTAGGTCAACTGTAGTGGTAACTCCTTACTCCAGCTGGTCGTGGACAAAAGACAAGAGTTTCTAAAGTAGGTCAACTGTAGTGGTAACTCCTTACTCCAGCTGGTCGTGGACAAGACTTTATAAAGTAGGTCAACTGTAGTGGTAACACCTTACTTCAGCTGGTCGTGGACAAGATTTTCTAAAGTAGGTCAACTGTAGTGGTAACTCCTTACTCCAGCTGGATTGGACAAAACTTAATAAAGCAGGTAAACTGTAGTGGTAACTCCTTATTCAGCTGGTCGTGGAAAAGACTTTCTAAAGTTGGTCAACTGTAGTGGTAACTCCTTACTTCAGCTGGTCGTGGACAAGACTTTATAAAGTAGGTCAACTGTAGAGATAACTTCTTACTCCAGCTTGAACGGAAAATTGGCAAGACAAGACTAGACTACTTAATGCTGCTTTTAAAGTATATCTTTGATTAGCTCAATGCCTGATGTGAGTGTAAGAGCACTGGTTCTTTAACCAAGTACAAACGAGCTCAAAACCGCCGTACGGAATAAATCAGTTTCTGGTAACAAAAATAATAATATTGTTCGCTTAGGCGTCAATGGCCCGTTGCGTCGAACGACCCCTACCATGTCCAACTGCAAAGTCTATGTTCATGCGTAGCGTGATGATCGAAATCCCTACAGACTCCCTCAGTGGAGCCGAGTACTCAGCTGCCTTGGTATGGGGGCAACGAGGAGTATGTGATATACCAATGTTTATGTCAGGCTTACTTTGTTTGTCCGTGTCTGACTCCAAGTTTTTTTGTGTTTCGCCCCCGAGACCTCTTGATTGTGTCCACTTCAGCGCGACTCTTGTTGTGCTGAAAATATGGGGTTGGGAGAGACATCGTGTAACCTCCGGTAAAGAGAGTGGGCTGAAGGCGGCTTCAGTCGAGCAGCAAGGTCATTGAGTAATGATAACCTGGAGTGAATTCTGGGTGCAGTAAAGCAGAACGTCGAACGCCATCTTGGACCGGTTTCCTACAATTTAAGCCAGGTATAAAATGCAACGAAATGCAGCAGAACAAACTGGATAACCGATCGAAAGCACATCAACTCCACAGAATAACGTTCTTTATACCACCTGGTGAAGGAGTTGTGAATTATAATATGAACAGGGACCAGCAAACATCAAAACGACACAAACACCGGAAGGAGTCGAAAGTGCAGCCTTTCAAGCCCGGCCATCTTACTTTAAAAAGGGTAAATTAAATACATACCATGAACACTCCGCGGCGACAGCAGCGTTTATAAATCCCTCTGACATTCTTGAGGAATGTCACATAGCTCCCACATCAAGAGTATAACAATTCATCACTGATTACGTCTGGACTTCTAAGAATATTTACAGGCAGTTATATTTATCAATTTTTGTCTTCCAAGTCTGATCTTTTTTACCCACATGTCTGGGCAAACATTTTTAGAAAGGAATGAAATACCTACCAAATATGCAATATGCTTTTTCCCAGGTCTAGTAAGCCGTAAGAAGTTAACATTGAAAAATAAAGAATGTACTACGGATAGCCTTCGGCTGCCTATCAGCATGCATAACCTGCCTGTTAGAATACCAGGATTTTAAGTGTTCAAGTAAAGAAGCCATCACCGAAATATGCTTGTTTTGGGCCAAGTATCCAAAAATAGAATAGCTCAAACAAGGACATAAAAGCATTTATTCAGATATTGCCATCAGCAAATTCGAGGAGTGTTGCTAAGAGAATAATGAGGAAAAAGAATAGCAGAACACGTGCTCTATATTATGATCAAACCGACAGATAATAAAACATGGAAGTGGCCATCCTGTAGCAGAATCTAGTGTCCCTGTAGATTTTGATCACAACGCGTAGTAATCCTTGCAAAAGAGAAAGGTGCACGCAAATATGAGTCCACAAAGAAGTGAAGATTGTGTTGTTTGTGTGTTTGTTTCTGTGCTTATATTCCAAGCCACTCGTAACTTAGTTCCTTACTCTTGACCAACTATCTCTGGTGGCAGATTCGTTGAGGCTCTTCTTACATCTCATTGCCTACTGAGAAACGTGAACCTAGGTCATCCTCGCTGCAGTGTTAGGTGTCACGGCAGGCTCACCACTATGGGAATCACAGTGTCAATCTACACCTCGTTGTCCAAGTTGCCGTAAGAAGCAGTGTTAGCGTGAAGTGTGATCTTAAGCATTAGATTTCATCTGACCCGTGCCGTTAGTTTCCGCATATGGGTGTTGAATATAAACGGATGAGCAATGAGCGATAACAATTTAAAAATATATGTATAGTGTTGAATATTGATTAAACAGCGTTTCTTATTTCGAATGCTCGTCTTTCTATTTTAGGAATAAGGAAATAACAGGTACGTTGTGTTATACAAAAAATGTGAACTTTCTCCACATGCTGACATGAACATGTCACGTGCTTATCTTTTTGACGATACGTGGCCGTCTGCCATTTCCTTTTCTAATGGATGATCCTTAAAGATGAAGAAAGATTGAAGTTGAAGGATGTCAGGGATGTGTAGAAGGGGGTTGGGTGGGGTGGAGGTGTTATAAACTAAGAAATTACATAACAAAAATAAATTGATGAAGAGCTAGAAACATAATTCCTTTGAAGGAAAGATAAACATAGGATTGACGATATGTTACTTCAAAGCTTCAGCATGTCAACTGATTTGACGTGACCAAAATGTTCATGGTATAGATATACTCGATTCGTATATCACTGATTTCCAAAAAGTGATCCTTCTAGAGCAAACAAGTGCAACACATCGCCCCTGCCCTGATTTCACCCGGCCCGCAAGGATTTTTACAAATGTCATTGAATCTGCCACCCACATACATACTCATAGGTTTTTATGTAACCGAAGAGGAAAATAAAATTGTCAATCAACTCGTGAAATTCGAGAATTGTATAACAAAATAATAGTGAGTTATTTGAATTGTTGCATGAATCCCTCATGTTTACATGATGTTGACGTCACTTCTGGCGCCTGTAGAGTGTAAACATGTGAACTTTACAAGGTAAAGCATTTTGGGTTGGCTGAGGTGAAGATAACGCGACAAGGAACGGCACATGAACGCAACTCTGTTTTTAATGCACGCAAGTTGCGCGTTGTCAACACACGTTAGTATTGAATTTTGTTGTTGTTTGCGAATGCCCCCAATGAGTAGGTTACTCTTCTGTGCGACATGAAAAGGACTTTACGTGGCAGGTTGCAGTAGCATTCATCATATTACAAGGGTGCTGATGACGGTGGACCGGGTCCTCCAGGCGGTTGTGCTATGCTTGGCTTCATTTGCGTGTCTGTCACTACTGCGGGGATCACATCGATCCCTGATCTCGTCAGTCAGGATGTCATTAGAACAGCCCATTTCCATGGAGGGCTACTAGGAAGTTGAGGTCAGGGTCTTGGCCAGAATACTTTGCCTGACCCTGACTCGCATACCTGATCAGTATGTTGTGTCGGACCAGACCTTAGTCTTCCTACCCACATTTAGCTATATTGAAATCTTGTGGACCATTGCAATTTATTGCATTAGTTTTATTTTATTGTAATCTTTGTCACCGTTCCAAATTATTAAGATGACATCGTTGAAGAAGAGGCAGTGAGTATTGTGCATTTCAAGAGAACTTAAGTGATTATTACTTGTTTGTCATGCAAAATAAATACTCTGTTAGATTTGTTTTGAAACTTGTTCCGTTATGAACGAAAACAACTTACATAAATATTATAATACTACATCAACTGAGAAAATATATGTTGGACAATTTTTGTCGGAAAAAGAGAATATATGCTCAACGTTTGCTTTTCCGCAGAACGGAAGCTGGCAAAATTGTTCATGTAAGTTTTGTTATCTGTGGAAAAATGACAAGGCTCGCGAAGCTTTTTTCCTACGCAGACTGTCAATGAATGTCTTAGTGCTGTCATCAAAGTACGGTGTCATGAAAAATGCAATGGCATTGAAAAAATATAATTTTCTTGTTTAAATGTGACAATATGTATCAACAAAACGGTTTACCACATACAATTAAACCTTAACGAAATAGCATCGTAATTTGGAGCGTTATAATAGCAATGGACCACGAAACAGATGTGAACAACAACGCTCTGTTGGCTATATTTGTTTGCAGATTCGATTCTAAATTCAGTTGTATAAATGAATTGCATGCTTTTCAACCAATGAAGGGGAAAAAACACATTTTCCAGAAGATAAAAAAAATATTTAAAAAAATTAATTCGACCTTACGTGGGAGAAGTTGAACCGGATATTAACCGATGTGGCTCCAGCAATGATTGAGTCGAACTTGGGTGTTGCTGCTAAAATAATATCAGATATATTTGTTAAGAACATCAAAACAGACGCTTTGAATGCGCTTTATTGTATTTGACACCAACAAATCTTGTGTGCAAAATCATATAATGTCGTCCATGTCATGACGGCGGTGGTTTCTTGCATTTTCTTAATTAAGTCAAGAGCACTAAACCACCGCCAGTTTAACAAATGTACAGACGAGGTTCGATCTGACCATGTTACTGTCAAGTTATTTCACCTGGTCAGGATAAGTTGTTAAAGCACTTTTATGTCTTCATTGATTCAAAAGAAAACCCCTGAGGGTGTTAAGAAACAAACACTGACTGTGTGATCTGGTATTGCTGGTAGACTTCATGTTTATGAACGTAATGCTAATTTGCAAACTCAATGACAGTTGGTTTATGACCTTTATGGACACATTTAGTTATTTCAGAATTGACTTCGATTGTGGGAAAGCCAACTAAAGATGGACAATACTTATAATTTCCCCACACCTGCAAAACAACTCGACCTTTTCCATTGTCACAATCTTGTCAAGGCCATCCTGTCTGACATCTTGTCTAATGAAACTAGCCTGTATTCTTTAATTCATCCGTTGTCATATAATATTGTTTTTTTAAAATCTTTTCTGGAATTCTAAACTCTTCAGTGCATACGTGATATTCTTCTCAGAGTCATATCTTCTTCTTCTTCTTCTTCTTCTATGTTAATCAAGGACCCGGTGTTTCTTACAGAGGGCACCGTTTTTTGTAAAGCTGTTTTAATTATCATCCAGTTTTTGTCTCAAATTTGTCTCGCGAAGTCAGTAATGTTCTCTCTATTCCTGCGTAAGCAAACAGCTGACCGTGTTCCACGTTCATGGTATGTTTCCAGCAAAGACACCTGTCCCAATCTTCATTTTGTTGTAAAGATAACTCTTGGACCTAGCCTTTACCTAGTTCTTGGCTTGAAGATCAGGACATGCTCTTCTCTAGTTAAATCAAGAACCATATGAATTGTCTGTTTACAGAATCCTTTAAACCCAGTCCTTATTACTTTACCTTATTTTTAAAAATTTGTATCTGTGTGTTTTTGTTCCAAGTTCTTTGATATATACTTGTATTCCTGATCGATGCTGCTACATTGTGGCTCCATCAAGTTCTACCATTCATTCAAGTTACCAGATATTCTTATTAAATTGAAGAGATCCGTTTACACACCAACGTGGCATATTGAGAATATTGTGTTGAGCCTACATTTTTTTTACCAACTACACACTAGGAGAACACTCCGGCTTTATTTCACAATATTGTCTTGCTACCACATTTTTTTAGACTATGTCAACTTTAAGAGGTGTTTACAATGGACCCAATATCTGGCACCAACTGGGGATTGTACCTAGATCGCCTGACTGGGAAGCCAGTTAAATAACCACTGCAATACAGCCAAGATATTTAACGTATATATCTTCTTCTTGTTGTTCGTCAACCTTCCTGACCAATTAGCACTTGGAGATTTTAGATAAATATAGCCATGGAAACTGAGTTTAGTAGACATGTAATTTTGAGTTTCTGATTGTTGATACACATTGGCTGGGAGCGTAACACAAAGCTATAACAATTATATGCGGTTATCAGAACTGAGGTGTTTTCCTCTTCTTCGTTCTCAATCTGTCGCTACCATTCTCTGAAAAGAACTCTGCAGGAAGACGGGTATTGTCAGGAAAACGGAATGAATTCAGCATCCATTTATACATCTGTACGGACAAATTCAAAGACCTTAGTGTCTGTTGCTTTAATTGTATCGTTTGATGAGACTACAGATGTTAGCAACAATTGACACCCGATTGTGTATGTTCTATACAGAGGTTCTGGTGCAATTGAAGAAGAAATTGTATTCTCTTCTCTTAAGTTTAGAGCTAAGGAGTTGATGTTATCAAAAAGGTTGATGTATATTTCAAAACATTAAGTGTTGATTATAAGTGGAACGACTAATTCGAGTGTCTGTTGATGGTGTTCCAGCCTCGTTTGGTAATTCTAATGATATTTAGGCTTTGGCCAGCAATGCGGCTCTAATGAATAATGTAACCACGATTGTCATTGCAGTCAACGGCCATGATCTAAACACTTGGCTAAATCATGAAGTATGTGAGGATGCAGAATAGTCAGGCCTCCTTTTTCATACATAAGTGAGGTGACCTTGACGTGGAAATATTCCAAATCAAGCTTAGATTTTCAGAACTGAACCAGATCTTTCTGATGGATAAAAGAAATGGCCTTGCAGAAATAGTGAGAACCTGTACGTGACAGGAACATCTCGCGTATTTAACTTAGTTGACATCTTTGGGCAAGTGAACTCATTGAATAAGGAATTGATGGGAGAAAAAAGTCATTATGTAAGGACATACGTGTGTAGTGATTATTCTTTTCCGAAGCACAATATTCGAATTATTTTTAACGAGAAGTTTTTGTTTCCGGAAAGCCTTTCTTGCTACTGACATCCGAGTTTTAATTTCAACCTCAGAGCGGCCATCTTTTGTAATAATTTGGCGCTTGTTATATGATATCCCTCGATGCTGATATTTAATGTGATTGTGGTTGACTGCTACCATCGCTTTTTTTAAAATAGCATTTATCCTCGAATTAAATGTCTTGGCTGAGTTACTGATCGTGGTGAGTAGTTTGTGTAATGATGTCTCTGTTCCTTCTATGATGGCTTGATCACCCGCAAATGTAATGGCACTTATTCGTTCTCCATATTGACCTCTATGTTGGAATTAATGGTGGCATCTACCACCATCACCTTCGAATACAGATTAAACAGGCTTGGTGATGATAGACATCCATATCTTGATTTCGGCCGGGCTTGGTATTCCTTCAGTGAGTGCTATATTCGATGTTTTGTTTTCACAAAGTTCAAATTAGTTCAACAATAGCTCTTCCCACCCTAAACTGTTCTAAAACAGGGACACGTTTGTTCAGCGGCACCATGTCAAAAACCTTTTCATAGTCAATCAAGCAGAACAGAGAGCTCTGCCCTGTTCCACTTTTCTCTTTGTGTTTTTAGTCCCTTTATTCTTGCGTAACCCAAACTGATTTTCAATTCGTACAGGTTCTATTTTCGTAACTAATCTTCTCTTAATTATCTTAAGTAGAATTTTGGAAGCATGGGATATTAGACTGGTCGTACGAACATAGCTGAAATTAATTGGATTATACTTTTTTGGATATTAGGGTAACTAATTCATGGTGTGGGATCTGCATGCCATATTCCATCTTGGTAAATATTGTTCACATTTTGGAAGCGTAATTCTTGTAGGGTTTCACCTGCTGATTTCATGGGTTCAATGGGTGTACCATCTATACCTGGTGCTTTGTTATACCGGATGGAGTGAAGATCTGAGTCAAATTCCTCTCTAGTTATTGGTAAATTCTGCTATTTCCAAATCAGCTTTAATTTTACCCTACTAATGACAGGGCGTTGCTACGGTAATCCTGCTAAGCCCGAGAGGAGCCGCAGACATTTGGTTCACGTACTAGGCTGATAAGCCAACGGTGCGAGGTGAGGGATTACGGCCGAACGCCTCTAAGCCAAAAAACCCGCCCAAAAGCAGCTCAGCACGAATGCAAAGGGAGGCTTCGACATGGTGGGGACCTGGGGCCTACGCCCCAGCCCCGCCCGGTCAAGCCGCAGAATGAGGTCTCTGCCGTCCGCTGATCAAAGCGGGCGGGAAGCTGCTCGATATTCACCCCATTCGGTGATGAGGTATGAAATCATTTGTAGAAGACTTAGTTCTCGGTCGGGGTGCCCTAAGCAGTAGATCAGCTACCTCACTGCGAACTGCTGAGACTCAACCCTTGACCATGAGATATGTCCGCTCCCTAGGCGAACAACATCTCCGTGCAAGACTAAGCTTGTCACCTGGTCAAATGCACTATTTCGAGAGGAATCACAGGTCGCTGACATTTGGTCCACGTGCTTGGCTGATAAACTACCATCTGAGGGATTACGGCCGAACGCCTCTAAGCCAGAATCCCGCCCAAAATCTCAGCACCGCTGAGATGGGAGGCTACGACATGGCTGGGGCTTGCGTCCCGGTCCGATCGAGCCGCAGGAATGCACCTGGTAAAATGCACTCCTTCCTCGCTCTTTGCATCTGTCTGCTATCAGTCATTCCAATGGACGCAGAAGAGATGCAGTCCAGCGGACATTGCACCTCCTGCCCTATGGTGACAAGCTCCCGGGTGGCGGGGAATGCTAGGCGTACCATCACTGCAGATGAGCCGAGAAAATAAAGCGAGCAAAAAGATACCTCACTCATATGCATATGCTACGTTTCTGGCAGGACGTGACGATCCTGGGAAAAAGTCACACTGGACTGCCTCTCTTCCGGGATAGTACAAACTAGTACATAGTCCATCATATCTTTGCCAAACGCTATAGACACGAGTAGGGAAGACTCGATAGTCCTGCAAGACAACTTCCTAAGAGAGACAACTCTGACCAAAAACAACTGCTGCCTTGCAGTTAGGCTGGGGACAGCCAAAGGCTAAGGAAGGCAACCCTACAGAAACGTCTGTTGAAATCGGATGCACTGAGCCACTGGCTAACAAATTAAAACAGTGCAACGTAAATATCGCTGTAAACAGCGTACGGTGAAGAAGAAGAAGAAGAAGCGTCCTTGAAAACTTGGGTGGTGAAAACTTGAACATCGTTAAACATGTCTGTTACGACGTCTCTTCACTTTACCATTATCTTTCTTTTGTCTGTCAGAAAGTGCCAATGTATGTCCCGAATTGTTTTTTCGTGGAATCCTCCTACTCTTTCTGCATGTTTATTTGATTTTCCTATCTATCAGATCTGCCGCTTTAGCTCTCTTTCATTTCATTTCAATCTCATAGTAGCTTTTCTTCTACCAGTTCGCTCGTGCTTGTTTATATTTCCCATCTATTTCATTTTTAAACATTTGTGTATTACCTCGTCCTTCCCTGCGTGGTATTTATGTTTTTCCCCTGCAGACTTTCGTCCATCATTTTCAGTATTTCTGTTGTTACCCACAGTTTCAAATGTTCTACTTTCCATTTCCTATCGTTTCTTCTGCTGCGGACTTTAGCGCCATCCTTATACATTTTCACTGGTGTTCTGTGTCTTTGGAGGCATGTTATTGCTTTTTGATGGTTTCTTCCACCTTTTCATTGAAAGTTAGCCTTTGTTTTTAACTCGTCCAACACAGTGACATTCCATTTTGGGTTTTAAAAAAATGTCTTATCGATATTTTCTTATACCGTAGTTGAAATGTCATCATAAGTAGGTTGTGGTCGGTATCAGCATCTGCTTCAGGATATGTGATGGATTTCTTTACTTGATTTTGATAGTGTTTTCACCAGAATTTACTCTCATTGATATCGTTTAAGATTTCCTGGCCTAATCCACGTGTACCGTCTTCGTTTAAGGACTTGATATCAAGCGTTTGCTATCATACATTTGCCTTGCTTGTGAAGCTCTTTTCATCTTTGTCGCCTTTCGTGTCTCATGCCTAGTCCATATTCCTCTACTATGTCTTCTTCATGGCCCTCTCTAACTGTTGCAATTCAGTCTCCCATGATAGTATTCTCTAATGTATTAAATAATGTATATATTATACAATGTATACTATTTTATTATTATAATTTTACTCGTATTATTACTCGTGTTATTGTTATTATTATTAATTCTAGAGTAATTGCTCGTTGCATTATATATGAGCTCAAGAGACAGTACCCTAGCAACTTCTGGACACATGAGTACACAGATGATTCGACCACATAGAGCGAAAAAGGGGAAACAGTGGAATCTACATGATACACTCCACCGGCGACATAGAAAACCCCTCCAGACCAGCAGAAGAGACCTGAACCAATTTCAGAGGTGAAGCAGCAGAAGAGACCTGTACCAATTTCAGAGTTGAACCAGCAGAAGAGACCTGGACCAAGTTCAGAGTTGAAGCAACAGCCGTACATGCAGCAACTCGGATTTGTATAAGTTAAAAAACAACTACAAGGAAAATGGTCATTCTAATAGATTCCTTGAGAGTACGCCAATCCATCTCAAGCCCTAAACAAGTTATGTTGTTATACAAAATAAAATATAACATTAGGCTGTTGTCCCAAAAAGCAGATCTAGTCCTACAGGAGATTCCCGCCCACTATGGGATTCTTAGAAACGAGAATGCAGATGAGCTTGCCAAAGCCGAAAGTGGCGGCAAACAGACTCGTCATCCACAGAGCTATAAATATGCAGATATTCATCAAATGATATATGAGGACGGAATGGAGAGAACAGCGCAAAGAATACAAGCCAGAAAGTGACAGCACAGATAATCTTTTTCAAAGATGGGCAAACAAAGATCTTCAGTCTCAGAACGAGACATTGCAGACTCAAGACCCACCTCCACATAATGAGTCTTAGAGACACCGCCATGTGAGATTGATGAACACCCAAGCATACACCAGAACATATCCTGCAGGACTGTCCCACTTATACCAAGCTCGAAATGCTGTGGGGGACTGACCAAGACCTGAAACGCACAGTCTCCTTTGTGAATCTCATGCATAGCATCAGTTGATCGAAGAAGAAGCAGAAGAAGAAGAAAAAGAAGAAGAAGAAGAAGAAGAAGAAGAGGAAGAAAAAGAAGAAGAAGATTATAAAGTTAGCTGCACACCGAAACGTATTTATTTAATAATAGATATAGTATCCAGTTATGTAACTATCAAACTATTAGGACCATCTTCCCTGTAACTCTCCTCATCCTGGTAAAAGTACGGACGAATTATGTTTCTACCAAATTCTCCTTATCACGTATATATGCAATTATTCCTACAGTGTGGTCCTTTCATCAGTCAAACTATCTTAATGCAGCCTTGGATTTTAAGTCTGATGTTATTTTAATGCAGTCGTTAGGTCATATTACGTTAATGTGGTGTTTATGCCATATTACGTTAACGCTGCGTTTCAGCCACACTACGTTAATGAAGTCTTATATCCAGGCGATGCGTCTTTAACGCAACCTTAATTTCCTATTACGTTAATGCGGCATTTATGTTATATTACGTTAATGCGGCCTTTATTTTATATTACATTAATGCGGAATTTATTATATATTACGTTAATGCGGCCTTTATTTTATATTACGTTAATGCGGCATTTATTTTATACTACGTTAATGCGGCATTTATTTTATATTACATAAATGCGGCCTTTAGGGCAAATGACGTTAATGTGATCCTTGGACCATTACAATTGTCTGCATGCGACCTTTCTATCACTAACTTGACCTTATGCTGCTCTCGGGGAGGGGGGTTCCAGTCTGAAACCCGTTTATTAGGTGGAATCATGTTCCTTTTTAATGAGCATAAGTCGGCATTTGACAGATTTTCATCTTGCTATTTAGGCTCGTTCTAGACACACAAAAAAGCGAGTTCTGATAACTGCATACAAATGTTATATTTGTCTTGCGCTCCCAGCCAATGTGAATAAAAAATCAGAAACTCAAAATTACATGTTTGCCAAACTCACAGCTTCCCCTGCTATATTTATCTAGCATCCCCAAGAGCTAATCGGTCAGGGAAGTTGATGAACAAGAAGAAGGAGATGTATACGTTGAATATCTTGGCTGTATCACAGTGGTTCCTGCACTGGCATCGCAGCCCAGCGATCTAGATTCCCCCAGTTGGTATCGGAAATTGTGTCCAATGCAAACACCTCCTAGAGTCGACCTAACCTCAAAAGTGGGGTACCAGTACAAGTCTGGGAAATAAAGGTGGACTGTTTCCCTTGTGTGTGGTTGGTCAAGAGAATGTGGGCCTAACCCAACATTCTCATTATGCCACGTTGGCATATAAACAGGATCTCTTAATTTTAATAAGCATTTCTGGAAACTAGAATGAAAGGTAGAACACGATGGGAACCTCAGTTTAGCAGTATCAAAGTTCTTGGAACAAAAGCACACAGGTGCAATTTTTTTAAAAATAAGGACTCAGAATTTTACTTCGATAAGCTGGATTTAAAGAATTCAGCAAGCAGACAAGTTATATGGTTCTGATTTAACTAGAGAAGAGCAAGTTCTTCAAGCTAAGAACTAGGCAGAGACTAGGCCCAAGAGTTATCTTTACAACAAATTGAGGATTGGGACAGATGACAGATGTCCATGTTGGGAACATACCATGACCGTAGAACACATCCTACAAGGCTGCTTGCTCACGCAGGAAGAGTGAGAGCAATACTGACCTCTCTAGACAAATGAGAGACAAAAGCTGGATACAGATAAAACAGCTTTACAAACGACGGTGTTTTTTGTAAGAGAAACAGGTCCCTGATTTGAGGATTAGCGAAGAACAAAATATATGGCTCTGAGAAGAATGTCACGTATGCACTGAACAGTTCAGAATTCTAGAAAAGATTACATACAAGAAAACAATATTTAAAGACAACGGATGAAATAAAGAATACAGGCTATATTCATTAGACAAGACATCTGATGATGATGTTAATGTGTCAGGCCTAGCCAACAAAATTCGTTGTGCGAAAACGTTTAATTCTCGTTCTACGACTAGAGATACGTTTGATCAAACAGGAAAGTAATATACTCAAGATAAAAAAATCATAAAATAAATTACACACAACAGCAAAAGTGATATTGATTGCTGAAAGCTGATATAATATGGATACGAAATAAGAATAACTAAAGATCAGCTTCATGTAGAGCACAGTCCTCAACCAATCTACACTAAGTCCACCTGTCGTAGCCCATCCGTTCAAGCTCTGTTCACGCCTTACATATTTGCTGTATGTTTGTCTCAAGCTCTCTTTTCCATGTGTGCTTAGGTCTGTCTCTACATCTCTTACCATGATGATTCTAGAATAGATAATACCTTGTGATACTATCAATCGGTTTCCATAATGAATTTCATATTCCACGGCCAGCATCTTCTTCCCCTCATTCTCCACTGATATCTGCCCTGGGCCTTCAAACAGTTTCATATTAGTGATCGTATCGTTCCATTTCAATCCTTTTATACCTGCAAAGGCATCCCATTATTAAAGTATGTACATTTTTGGTTGTTGTATTTACTGTTCTCCATGTTTCAGAGCCACGCTATAGAATGGACTTTACATTGGATTTGAAGATTTGTATTTTTGTGTTGGGGGTAATTTCTGTTGGTATCCAAAAGTTCTTAAGTGCAAAGAAAGCTTCTTTCATCTTTTTGTATTCTTTCTTTGACATCGTTATGTGCCATCTACTTTTTCTATTTTGCTACCAAGACACTATGAAGAAAGATAAGAACAAATAGATGTATTTGTAAAATAAAATATGTAAGAAAACCAATGGGGTGGACAAATATATTGTAAAATAATGTTGAAATAAATCTAGATCAAAGGATGGAAATGCGCGCCAGGAGAAAAGTTAGGATAAAAGGGGGATATTAGCTAACCAAAACCAAAATTGAAATAAAGGAAAACAAAGTGGCTTGACAAATAGAAATACTTGCTCTAGTATAGCAGAATCTGATCTGTTAAATGACTTGACAAATATAAATACGTGTTCTAGTATAGCAGAATCTGATCTGTCAAATGTCTCCAGAACAAGACATGTGTAGAATGTAACTTGATTCGTTCACTCTAACAGTCAGACATTCGATTCGTCTAGGATGTCAGAAGTTGTTTTAAAGTGCTCGCAGGCTGGGCAAAGTCTTCTGATTAATTCTCACATAATTTTATTTGCTTATCTCTTACCTGTCCCCGCTGCCGCGACCCAAACTGGCAATGAATATAATTCGATATCAGTAAAAGATATGCTGAAGGATAAGGCTGACATTACACTGCTCACCGACTCTGTAGGTTTACATGAACACCATTTCTGGAGGCGGTGTTTCTATATTTTTTGTGACTGACTGCACGATAAATATGAGGATTAGGGTTCTACCGATGGCTGCTATCACTCAGGAGTAAGGACGGGTGGTAAGGAGGTAGGAAGACATCTACAAATAAGTTTACTCTCCCAGTCTAACTTTCTTCACCAAAAAATGCGATGTTTTATAAAATTACGTAAAGCAGATATATTGGTCTCTTCAGAATGTGTATATGGGGTTATAAAGATCAGATCTTATTTTGTCCTTTCTAGATATTTCATAATCACATTTCATTGCTAATTCATTCTTTTTTTCCGCAGTCTGAACAGTGTTCCTCCCTTTTTATATCTCATCTGCTCTTCGCTTTACTAAATGCCTTTTGGAATAAATGTTGCAATTTTGTTCTCCAGAGTGTTGAGAAATGGCTGTAATGAATTAAGGTCGGAGATCAGAAAAGGAGGAGAGAGGGGTGGGGGGGGGGGGGGGGAGGAGGAACTTTTTAAAACAAATAGTAGCGTAAACATACACGACAACAATACATTTTCCAAACAAAAGATTCATCCGCATATGATCAGATTTGTTTTTCTAAATGAATCATGATATCTAATATAAGCGTCTGAACATTAATTTAAGATTACGAGTTGTTTTCGTAAAAAGTCTATGATACGACTCCCATTCTGTTAAATTTAGTTCATTATTTTATGTTGTTGTTTAATCTTTTTTCTCAGCGTAGAATCACTGTCAGACAATCTTGTCTCTATCTTGTTTGTTTTAATTTAGAAAACTGTACAATCTCATATCGTGCTGGTTTACAAAATAAATGTTCAACTGTATTTCTGTTGCATCCTTTATTCTTTCTAAACTATGCCTCCATCCTTCTCGTAGATAACTTGTTTCGTTACTTATGTTAGTTCTATTAGAAACAATTATCTAAATATGTCCATACTTGCGCAAGGGCTCTCATTAAATGGTATCATAATGTTTCAAATATTTAACATTTATTTCTACTCGTGTTGGGTTTTCTCGGTAATAGAATTATAAATCTATATCTGCTACATAGCAGTTGGAGTAATTCTTATAATATTTATTTGCACACAAGCAATTCAGGTCCCGATTTCAAACATTAGGAATATGATGGTAGGACCATAAGTTTCTTGACCAACGACACATAAGGGGTCACGTAGTCAACATCATGCCTGCCCCATGCCCTGGTCATGTCAACATAATCCCTACCGCCCGCCGTGGTCATATCAACATCATCCCTGCCCCCTGCCGTGGTCTCGTGATCAACATCATGCCTGACCCCTGCCATGGCCATGTCAACATCATCCCTGCCGCCTCCCGTGGTCATGTCAACATCATACCTGCCGCCTATACTGTCCAAGATTATTCTAGTGCCCAATCTTTGAGGCTGGGTGCACTACGGGAGCCGTTTTGCTGTAGGAAATAAATCCCGCACACACAGTGGACCGAACCCCGACAGCTGTGAAGCCGTGTACTAACCACTACACTAACTCGACTCTTTAATTATTCACTGAAACATCTTTATATTGTCAGTTTTGTTTTTTAAACCTTGTTCGCTCAAGGTTCATGCGTACTACGGTTTGTAGAGATTACATCCCACAAAAAAGGCGGACAATCTGACAACCATTTTCTTGGCCTCAACATCTGACACGCTTGTAGACAGCTCCTCCCCCAAATAGCTCTGATGTTGCCCAATTGACTTCTTATTGTCCCTTAAAACACATGAACGTCATTACAGAACTGCCCATCTCAAACTAGCGATACGGAGCGCAAATGTTCTAATGCTTCCTAGAATCAAAATACACTTAGATCTCATGTACATTTGGACCGTCCAGAAGATGGCTGGGAATCAAACCTTCTGGACACATTTTTTTTACCAGCCTGTGAGAAGTAAAGTGCAGTCTTACGATCTGAAAAACAGAATGTACGTCCACATCCCTGACCCAAGATCACAAAACGGCAAACAAACTTGACACATTTAAAAGATACCTCGCCATAAAAGACCAGAGGGGTGAACGGGACATAATGCATGCACAGATTTCACAATATCATGAATGCGAAGAAATCATCTTTTTTTCTCGATCAACGTTTTAGGACGTTATTTTTCTATCAAAGTAGATAGTGTGGAGCGTGAATTAAATGTTTATAGAATTTGTAAACCGAACAATTCGTTATTTGTATAAACGTTGTGGTGTCTTGAAGCCATAATGTAGATTTTTCCCATCACTACAGGTTGGACCGCCATCTTGCTAACTGTTATATTACCCCAGACGGAGTCACAAATGTGTCAGCAAATGGAATCGCCATTTCGAAAAGATGTCTCTCTCTCTTTCTGTCTCTCTTTTTTCGGTTGCAACTCTCTCTCCAACTCTCTCCCTCATTATATATATATATATATATATATATATTAATAAAAGAAAGCCTGTATTTTCATTATTTAATGTTGTTTATTTCTTAATACAATTCCAACCCGTTCCTTCGATCTGAAAGATGTGCATTATTACCGATTAGGACATTTAATGCATTACTGGATGTTTAGATTTTTTTTTAAAGTAGAAAAAAGAATATTCGATTCGATTTTTCGAAACATTTACAACAGCAACATAAAGAAATGTTTGTGTCAGGCTTTCCGTGTCTGTACGTGTCAAACTCCATGTTTTTCCGTGTCTCGCCGCCGAGGTTTCTGATTATGTCCACCTTTTGGTCAGCGTGACCCTAGCTGTGCCGTAAATACAAGGTTGGGAGAGGTATCGTGTAACCTCCGGTGGAGGGAGGGGCAGGCAGGAGGAACGCGGCTTCAGTTCGAGCCGAAACGTCCTTGAGAAGTAGTAACCTGGACTGAATTTCGGTGTGCAGTTAAGCGGAACGTTGAACTCCATGGTGGACTGGTCCCCCACGGCTTAATACAGGAATGAAATTCAGCGAAATGCAGCATAACAAACAGGATAGCCGATCAAATGCACATCAATTTCACAGAATAAAGTCCCTGATACCACCTGATGAAGGATTTGTGAAATATTATCCGAACAGGAACCAGCAAACAGCAGAAAACGATACAAACATCGGAGCGAGTCGACAGCGCAGTCGTTAAGGCGCGGCCATCTTACTTTTTCTAACTGACAGTCAGAGGGTGTTTGTGTCACTGGGAAGGGATGGGTCGTCCGAGATGGGCTGAATGAGCCTGCAAGAAATGGGCGGCCTAACGGTGGGAACCAGAAGAGCGCGTTGAAGGGTGGCGAGGAAGCCAATCAGAACGCGACGAAGGATAGGAGTAAGGAAAGCCGGGTGCTTTTTAATAAACAATTTTCATAATTTTCCTGGGCAACGCAGGATTGGGGTGATTAGATGGTTCATGGGTAGAAATGGGTGGGTTGAGAAGGACAGATGAAATGGTGAGAGTGTGAACGAGTTGAACAAATTGTGGGGAGGAGGGGCGGGGGGGGGGGGGGGGAGATTGACTATTGAGCGGAAGAAAAGGGTGCATTGAGAGAGACGCGACTGCCGGCTTGAAAAGAGTTGGGCATGTGGAAAGGAGAAGTGTTTGGCGGATTCGGACTGTTGAGCTGGCTGATGGGGAAGAGAATGGCGGGATGAAGGGGAATGGGTTGGCAGATTGAGGGAGAGGAAGACATTGGCGAGTTGTGGTAGACGAGATTAGTAGTTTGGGAGGAACAGGTGAGTGGTTTAATGGGAATGGTGGAAGAGATGTGCGATACAGGGAAAAGAGTTCATCAGAATGAGAAGAGAAAAAAAAGGGCAGAGAAATGGTTGGGGAAGGTTCGAAGAGATGGCGGGTTAGAAGGCAGGATAGCTGCGCAATAGGTCTATGGCGGAGGCATAGTGTTTAAGCAACAAACTATTTTCGTAATTATCTCGGGCAACGCCGGGTACTTAAGCTAGTACGAGTGTGTGTGCGTGTGTGTGTGTGTGTGTGTGTGTGTTTGTGTGTGGGTGTGTATGTGTGTGTGTGTGTGTCTGTGTGTGGGTCCATTTTATTCCTTGATATTTTTCTATTTGTTTTTCAAGTTTTATTTATCTTCTCTACATTGTTTTCTTCTCGGATTATAATTTATTTGTATCATCTGGACCTGTGGTAACAAATTAGTTCTTATATTAATTTTCGATCTACTTCTATTTTACATTGCGAAGTTCTTTGTTGCATAGCTTCTCCAAAACGATTCTGGAATAAACAAAAAATAGTATGTACACTAAAAACAAGTTGGTAAAACGTAGTGACAGATATAACAAAATTTCAATTGTTTTTGTTATAGTTAGTATTTAATCAATTTAATTCATTTACTCTTTAAATATAATTGAATACAATTGTTCATTCATTCTTCATATTTTCTTATTCTGAAAGGTTTGACCATAATCATGTAATTGTAAGGAAAGGTTAGGATCTTTGTTGACATTTTTTCTGCATTTAGAGCAGTGAGACTGTAGCACATAGCAAACATAAATCTAACAAAAATTATAAGAATCTTCAAAACGCATTTATTTTGAAATAAACCAAAAACATTTCTTTTCACGCACACACAGAATTCATCGTAGATCTACTAAGCACAGTAATTTTTAATGTAGTTTCTAATGGTAGCCATAATGGAATTTAGTTTCCGAAAACCCCGAAGCATACAGTACTTTTAAAATTTCAAGAACGGCATTACGCTTGAAAATAAATGTCCACATAATTGTTAAATAAGCATGCACAAAATGTATTTTATATATTAAATATATATTAATATTTTAGAAACAACGCTTTTGTGTGATTACTCTGGGGTTTATTTTTTTAAACGTTTATCCTTTACGGAAAACATTGGAAGACATACCATGAAATTTACATTTAAAGGGAAAACGGAGAATACAAAAGTTTCCAACACGAATGATGACGTAAATACCCGACGAAACATTTATTCTCGTTTCCAAGGAACACCGAGAAGATTTGTATGTATGATGAATTAAAACGAGGCCAACATGCTTCTCTTTGGTTCAATAGCGTCTTAATACAATAAAGAACCTCTTATTTGTACGGAAGACAGGTCATCTAGAACTACCATAGACTTTCAGAAGTTTGGTGGCCAACCTATAAGTAGCAAGATTTCACAAAAGCTTAGTAGAATGATTATGTAAATATGTGAAGAGTATCTAATGATTGTTGTCCTCAGATGTATCTGCCACGATTTTTGCATTTATATGTGACAAGTTAGAAGAACTCCATTGTCCGTCACAGACAGGCGTATCGTTAGTATTAGGATATATTTTGATTGAATCTTCGGAATTTAAAGTCATGTGTGCTTCACATTTTGAGCAGCACTTCTGTCTTCCTAATTCGTTTAATAATTTGGTCTCAATCTGATTTTGGCTGCTTCAACACAGAGAATGTCAATAAAATATATTAATTAAACGAAACGTACACATTTCAATATCGGTTTTGTTTTTGAAAAATGTTTGTTACTTTAGTGTAGTATCCATGTTTTAAGTATAAAACTAATTCCTGCCTACAGGGTCAGTGAAAGTCATTCTCTCTATGGATTCAGAGAACCCTTACTAGAGGACAGAACATAACAACTGCACCTTATTACCTGTCAAAGAACGGCATTCCAGTATGAGAATGGAGACGGAAGCAGTCACCTCAGCACTGAAATGGATATCTGAGACTTCTATAACAACGGCAGTCATCGTGACAGACGCGCAAGCCTTTCTTCAGAAAGTACACAAGGAATGGCTTAGGTACAAGTGGATAGGAGCTGTTGAGGGCTCAAATCTCCAGGCGTTGACATGGATCTAATGCCCTGCTCATGCCGGGGTTCAGGGCAATGAAAGAGCTGGCATATGGCTTCATAAGTTCCCATGAAGAGCACATTAGTGATGGATAGAAGTGAGATTTTGAAATCAGTCAATGACTGCCTGCTGGATGAGGCCATCGCAATAGATGAATCAGCAATCCACAGACTGAAAAGTTTCGACATTTCGAGAGGCTGAGCACCTATGCGTATGCCCAGAGTGCAGTAGCGTCGATTATTAGAAACAGAAACAGAAAGAACGGCAACTAAAGAAAGTTACGCATGCTGCTAACGAAGCTGATCATGTTAAACACATATCTATATAAACCACTACAGCAAGACCACACAAAGTAGTTTGGCTCAAGCTTTCTGCTGGAAGCCATCTATAGTGGTAATCCTACGCTTCATGTGAACACAATGAAGAAGACGACGAATACGATTGTCCATTATTAAATTATAATCGAATTGTGTTATCAATTTGTCCACAAAAATTTATGGGAATATGATATCAGTCTATCGACGAAAAAGCAAACAATTCTTTAGTCGAAAGCTATAATTAACGATCATTTACTTATTTCTATACTACTATAAAAATAATATGATTATGTCTTGTATTTCCATTAGTGGATTCCGTCGGGAAATTGATATGGCTAAAGAATAAAGCCTTCTTTACCATACAGTTGCCAAACAGTGCACACATTAAATGTGTATATACCATGATAGAAGAACAAAACATAGGCCTTACCTACGTGTTGAATGAGTGTCCGTTTATTGAATACGCCGCTGACAAAGCTGATCAATCACCACCTACTCGATATCGTTCTATCACCATCTACTCCAAGTCGTTCGATCACCATCTACTCCAAATTGTCCAATCACCCAGCCTCCAAGTCGTTCGCTCATCCAGCCTCCAAGTCGTTTGCTCATCCAGCCTCCAAGTCGTTCGATCAACATCTACTCCAAGTCGTTCGCTCATCAAGCCTCCAAGTCGTTCGCTCATCCAGCCTCCAAGTCGTTCGCTCATCCAGCCTCCAAGTCGTTCGATCACCATCTACTCCAAGTCGTTCGCTCATCCAGCCTCCAATTCGTTCGATCACCATCTACTCCAACTCGTCCAATCACCCAGCCTCCAAGTCGTTCGCTCATCCAGCCTCCAACTCGTTCGATCATCATCTACTCCAACTCGTCCAATCACCCAGCCTCCAAGTCGTTCGTTAATCCAGCCTCCAAGTCGTTCGCTCATCCAGCCTCCAAGTCATTCGCTCATCCAGCCTCCAAGTCGTTCGATCAACATCTACTCCAAGTCGTTCGCTCATCCAGCCTCCAAGTCGTTCGATCACCATCTACTCCAACTCGTCCAATCACCCAGCTTCCAAGTCGTTTGCTCATCCAACCTCCAAGTCGTTCGCTCATCCAGCCTCCAAGTCGTTCGATCACCATCTACTCCAAGTCGTTCGCTCATTCAGCCTCCAAGTCGTTCGATCACCATCTACTCCAAGTCTTTCGCTCATCCAGCCTCCAAGTCGTTTGCTCATCCAACCGCCAAGTCGTTCGCTCATCCAGCCTCCAAGTCGTTCGCTCATCCAGCCTCCAAGTCGTTCGCTCATCCAGCGTCCAAGTCGTTCGCTCATCCAGCCTCCAAGTCGTTTGCTCATCCAACCTCCAAGTCGTTCGCTCATCCAGCCTCCAAGTCGTTCGCTCATCTAGCCTCCAAGTCGTTCGCTCATCCAGCCTCCAAGTCGTTCGCTCATCCAGCCTCCAAGTCGTTCGCTCATCCAGCCTCCAAGTCGTTCGCTCATCCAGCCTCCAAGTCGTTTGCTCATCCAACCTCCAAGTCGTTCGCTCATCCAGCCTCCAAGTCGTTCGCTCATCTAGCCTCCAAGTCGTTCGCTCATCCAGCCTCCAAGTCGTGCGCTCATCCAGCCTCCAAGTCGTTCGCTCATCCAGCCTCCAAGTCGTTCGCTCATCCAGCCTCCAAGTCGTTCGCTCATCCAGCCTCCAAGTCGTTCACTCATCCAGTCTCCAAGCTGTTCACTCATCCAGCCTCCGTCGTTCGATCACTATCTACTCCAAGTCGTTCGATCACTATCTACTCCAAGTCGTTCAATCATCCAGCCTCCAAGTCGTTCCTTCACTATCTACTCCAAGTCGTTCAATCATCCAGCCTCCAAGTTGTTCGATCACCATCTACTCCAAGTGGTCCAATCACCCAGCCTCCAAGTTTATTCGATCACCATCTACTCCAAGTTGTCCAATCACCCAGCCTCCAAATCGTTTGATCACTCTTTACTCCATGTCGTCCAATTACCCAGCCTCCAAATCGTTTGATCACTCTTTACTCCAAGTCGTCCAATCACCCAGCCTCCAAATCGTTTGATCACTCTTTACTCCAAGTCGTCCAATCACCCAGCCTCTAAATCGTTTGATCATTCTTTACTCCAAGTCCGCTATTCAATCCGTTCGATCATCAGCTTTGCAAATCTTTTTGTCATTTCGCTCTACTATTCGTTCGATCACCGTTTTTCCAAATCATTCTTCTTCTTCTTCTTCTGCGTACACAGTCAGACAGTAACCATTATTTTCTCGAAAAATGCGGCGGTCATCCTGAGACTCTCGCCACTACCATAGAGCTTGTCTTGCAGTTCCACTGGCAATGGCCACATCTGCTCTCTCTGATCCTCGTATGTCGGGCAGTTCTGCAGCAGATGTTCAGTGGTCATTTTACCAGTACCGCACGGGCATTCGTCGGTACACCCTATCTTCAATTTGTTGAAAAGGTGGTACCTCAGTCTGTTGTGGCCAGTGCGAAGTCTGAAGACAACGACCTGCTCTCTTCGGTTCAACTGGTAATAGGCATCGTTTTTGGTGTAACCAGTATGTTCGGTTTCCCATTTGGACATGTACCTGGCTTTGATAAGCCGTTTTGACTCTTCGTACGTCATACTGGTATCTATTTGTGGTAGCCTTGCACCTTCTTTTGCCAGTCTGTCTGCCTCCTCGTTGCCTTGGATGTTGCAGTGTGACGGAACCCACTGTACCACTACCCTTTTTGGTGCGGACTGTTGGCACAGTTTGCAGAGTGCTGCTCTTAAGTCATTAAGCTCAGTGTTTTTCTGGCTTTTTAGCGCTGTGACTACTTCGAGAGCATCTGTCAGCAGGACTATATGGCTCTCATTTTCACTGTGTGTTACCATTTCTTCCACTGCCGCCCTCAGTGCCTCTGCCTCTGCTCTGAAATTGCTCGTGTACTTACCAGTAGCGAATGACAGTGTTATTTTTCTGCCATTTGGTAGGTTCAGGAATGCTCCTGCCCCTCCGTTCTGTGTAGTGTTTGTTACAGAACCGTCGGTGTATGCATGGGTCCAGTCCATGCTTGGGTAGCTTTTCGTTATGAAGCTTAGGGTAGTGTCTCTCCTTTCTTTTTCACTCTGGCAGTTTTTGTTTGCAATACCTGGTATATTTTCTACCACCTCTGGAAATATATCCTGCCTCCAAGTAGGTTTTCGTACAGTAGTGATGGGTTTTGGTGTTGTTAGTGCGTTTATGGGATCTTCGTGCATCTTTGCTTTGGCTATTTCTGCAAAGTTTCTCCGCTTTAGTTTCCCGTTTCCCAAATTGTTTAGTCTCTGGTACATTGGATGGTCCGTCAGTCTTCGGAGTTTCTCTGACTGCAGCTGGGCTCTGCAGTCTCTTCTATCGGTCATGGATTGCAGTTTTGTAATCTTTTCAAGTTCTACAATTGGCGTTGACTTCATGCCACCTGTTATAATTCTCATGGCTTGGTTTTGAAGTTTGTTAACTTTATCGAAGTTCGCCTTCGCTGCTGTTGTCCATGCCGCAATGCCATACTCGAGAACTGGTCTCACTCTTCCAGTGTACAGTTTCTTTAGTATGCTTTCGTCTGCTCCCCAGCTTGTGCCAGCAAGCTTCCTCATGATCGCCATTCTTTCTCTGGCTTTCATTCGGTTTCTCTCAATCTGACTTTTCCATGTCATGCGCCGATCAAATGTGACTCCCAGATAGGTTGGGTTGTCGTTTTGCTGCAGGATTTTGCCATTTAGGCTTAATTTGGTACTTTGGGGTTTTAATGAGAGCGAGAATATTGTGCACGTGGTTTTCTCCTCGTTTATTTTGACCAGCCATGAGTTCGCCCACTCTTCCAGCGATGTTAGGGCCGTTTGCATCCGATTTCTTGCTATGGTGAGATTCTTTTCAGAGGTCCACATAGCCAGATCGTCTGCAAACATTGAGCTATGGACTCTTCTTGGTATATTCTCTGTAATATCGTTTATATATACCAGGAAGAGTGTGGGTGACAATACTCCCCCTTGGGGTACTCCCTGCTCGAGTGTCACCTTTTTGCTCATCTGCCCTTGTACTTGGACTCTGGCCGTTCTTTGTTTGAGGTAGTGGTTGATCCACTTGTACATCTTCCCACAGACATCACTTCTTCTTAGCTTGACTCTAAGTCCATCCTTCCAGACTTTGTCAAATGCCTTTTCCAGATCCACCCAAACAGCTACTGTGTGTTTCTGTGCCTGATAGGCATCTTCTATTTCCTGGGCTATGAGGATGACCTGGTCCTCAGTGGATCTGTGCTGTCTAAAGCCGGCTTGCTGTGGAATTAGTATTCGTTTTTCTTCCAGATGCCACATAAGTCTGGTCCAAATCATTCGATCACCTGGACTTCAAGTTGTTGTATCACCCGCTCTGCAAGTTGTTGTATCACCCGCTCTGCAAGTTGTTGTATCACCCGCTCTCCAAGTTGTTTTATCACACGCTCACCAAGTTGTTGTATCACCCGCTCTCCAAGTTGTATCACCAGTTTTCACGTTTGTCAGATCATCAACTGTCTAAGTCGTTCTTTTCTCGTTCGAGCTAATGGTATCACTTGCTCCCAATTCGTTCAATCGCCCGATCTCCAAGTCGTTCGATCACCCGCACTTGACATACCTGGATGTACCAAGAGGAAGGACACATCACAGCAACCATATCTGGGTATGTCATATCCCCTAGAAGAGATCACAGTGCCACCATCAGAACTGCCATGGTTTTGACCTCATAAGAAATGTGCAAGTGAGGCTGACTTAAAACATTAATAAAGAACCACAAAGGTAAGGAAGGAAACATTTAGAAACCTTCAGTAAGTGAGTTGCAAACAAAGGTAAGGAAGGAGACGTTTAGAATCTTTCAGTAAATGAGTTTGAAACATAGGGAAGGAAGGAAACATTTAGAAACCTTCAGTAAGTGAGTTGCAAACAAAGGTAAGGAAGGAGACGTTTAGAATCTTTCAGTAAATGAGTTTGAAACATAGGGAAGGAAGGAAACATTTAGAAACTTTCAGTAAGTGAGTTGCAAACAAAGGTAAGGAAGGAGACGTTTAGAATCTTTCAGTAAATGAGTTTCTTCTTCTTCTTCTTCGTACGCAGTCAGACAGTAACCATTATTTTTTCGAAAAAAGCGGCGGTCATCCTGAGGCTCTCGCCACTGCCATAGAGCTTGTCTTGCAGTTCCATTGGTAATGGCCACATCTGCTCTCTCTGATCCTCGTATGTCGGGCAGTTCTGCAGCAGATGTTCAGCGGTCATTTTACCAGTACCGCACGGGCATTCGTCGGTACACCCTATCTTCAATTTGTTGAATAGGTGGTACCTCAGTCTGTTGTGGCCAGTGCGAAGTCTGAAGACAACGACCTGCTCTCTTCGGTTCAACTGGTAATAGGCATCGTTTTTGGTGTAACCAGTATGTTCGGTTTCCCATTTGGTCATGTATCTGGCTTTGATAAGCCGTTTTGACTCTTCGTACGTCATACTGGTATCTGTTTGTGGTAGTCTTGCACCTTCTTTTGCCAGTCTGTCTGCCTCCTCGTTGCCTTGGATGTTGCAGTGTGACGGAACCCACTGTACCACTACCCTTTTTGGTGCGGACTGCTGGCACAGTTTGCAGAGTGCTGCTCTTAAGACATTAAGCTCAGTGTTTTTCTGGCTTTTTAGCGCTGTGACTACGGCGAGAGCATCTGTCAGCAGGACTATATGGCTCTCATTTTCACTGTGTGTCACCATTTCTTCCACTGCCGCCCTCAGTGCCTCTGCCTCCGCTCTGAAATTACTTGTGTACTTACCAGTAAATGAGTTTGAAACATAGGGAAGGAAGGAAACATTTAGAAACTTTCAGTAAGTGAGTTGCAAACAAAGAATGTGTCCTCGTGACAAGAATCATAAAACAAGTATTTATATTCACTCGAGCAACATACGTAAAGAACAACAGAAATAAATGGAAGCAATGAGTAGTCCGGAATTCTTACACATGGCCTCCTGATGACGGAAGGGTCTTGTCACAAGATTGACATGAGTGACTATATTAAATAGTCGCAGGTGTTGATGACGTAAGACTACTCCCTTTGTGACACATTTGTTAGTGTGTCTCGCTTGTTTAGTGTCTTAACTCATTTCACTTTTGTAGCAGCACACTTTCGTTACCTGCAGGTCCAGTATTCGAATTCTGGGCTACGCATTACTTCCATTTGTTTTCTGTCTTGTACGCTATGTATGTAACTCGATTGTTCATAAATACTTGCCTTGTGATCGTTGTCACGAATAAACGTTGTTTGAATAGCCACGTAAATAACAATCATAAAGAAGCGCTACGACATCGTACGAAGCAACGTAAAATAATAAGCGGAGGGAGTGGGGTGTTCATACTTTGAAAGACTTGATGATCCCTGAATGTTTCGGCATTATTCCATGAATGATTCAATTAAAAGAAGCTTGATATGGAAATAGATCAGTTTTCGAAATAAAAAGACAATTCAATCAAATGTGATAAATTGACGTAGTGGCATATCAAAGTGTAAGGAATCACATAAGACTGACAATGTCAAACTAATATTACGACATTAAAACGCAAAAAAACATGATTTAACCCACAGAGCCGTTACCCAATTTGTACAACGCTGCGGTTCTGTGTCAAAAGATCAGTTCCATTAGTTTTCTGCATGCATCTAACTATATTCATAAAACGAACTGAGTAATCTTTGTGTACTACGAGCATAAGAAGATTCAATTTGCACACGAGTCTTAAATAGATGCGATTAGTAACAAATCAATTATCCACTACAATGAAGCGTGGCATTCATTTCACTCCAGTAATCTAAAGCATCACTCAATAAAAACTATTTGGACAGTTGTGATAGAATATGCTAGACGTTTTTTTTGTTTTTTTTCGTTTGCCTTATTTCTCTAATCCCCAAGGCGGTGTGCGTTGCACTGTAGTTGTTATTTTGCGCCTGTCGGCCCGGTGCACCTGACTTCAGCAATCATTTTATGTAAGGGTCTGCTTCCTCTTGTTGTGAGCCGTGCCACTTAACCACTAGCCCACGCCGCCCCCTGCTAGACGTCTAAGAATTGTTGTACCGGTCTTTTTCACACCAAAAATAGGTCAGCTCTGGATTTATTTTTTAAACAGCAACCCGATTCCAAATATGTTTTAAAGTTCGACCACCATATATTTGAGATATTAGATCAGTCACCACAACCACACTCAAAGTTCGACCACCATATATTTGAGATATTAGATCAGTCACCACAACCACACTCCCGAAATGTGCCGACGAGCTAAAGGACTGCCGATGAAAGAAATACTTTCAATTCAATGTATTATTTTTACAACGTTTTAAAATATTGGTAATGTGTACAATTGAACTGGGAGGTTTAAATCAAACAATATAATGGAATGGACGGTAGCATGACACTGATCACCTACTGTAGCCAACGTTTCTTTAAAAGAATAAAGGACTTATTTTAATCTAGACACATTATCACCATGAAGAGGTTTACCTGCCATTATCACCATGAAGAGGTGAACCTGCCACCGTAAAAATTTTGAAAATATAAAACTAAGAAATTTGGGTCACGATCTCACAGCTGAACCAGTGTCAGAAGCTCTTCACGCCAGAAAATGTTGGCCGATACAGATCAAGCAAGTAAAATTGTATGACACCAGCTGAATCCCCAAGTGTGGAGGAAGAACACAAACAATCATTTCAAGTCTATCAACCAGCTGCTTTCCAGCGACTTCAGAAGATGCATGCGTTCAGGAACGTACCACCCACTGAGTGGTAAACAAGGAGTGACATTCTGGGTTTTATGTTGATTTTTTGTTCGATCAAGCATATCGCAAAATTTATTTTAACATTGAAATACTTTTATTATTATTCCTGTGGTACTCTACACTGATCGTAACGCCACCAAGGGGTGATAGATGTCAGGAAGAACAAATTACTTCTGATATCTGTATAAATGATAATAAATATAAACCTAAAAATAAGATTAGCACATTTTTATTATAAATGATAATAAATATAAACCTAAAAATAAGATTAGCACATTTTTATTTCCAATTCGTCGATGTGTGTCCTGGTGATATAATCTCTCCATCCCCTTCTAATCATCAATATTGTAGCATACTCGTTGCAAAGATACGGCCTTCAAATACAGGTACGCTGCAGTGAACACATCTGTTACTACTAGGATTACGCCAAGGAAATGAAAAAAGCAGGGAGTAAGGCAATTTGCCACCCCTACCTCGTAAACAAGCTGCGGCTTAGTGTAAAGATATCTCTAGCATTTCCTTTATCGACCAGCAATTACTTTTTTGGGACAACATTTACGGTTACCCCATCTGTTGTGTTATATTAGCGGCATTTTCAATTTTCCTGTCCTTGATAATGGGTTTCATTTGCCCAAACTTCAAAGCAAGTTTGTTATTATTCATATGCAACACTGCATTATAACTATTTTTTATATGTTCTAGTTGTATTTTCAGCAACTTCAAAAAACGGCTACGGAGACATGTCTGCCAGGTTGTCATTGCTCTGGCAAGGAGATAAACCAAAATGCGGCTCTCTAAAATAATAAGCACTCAGCGCGTGAGTGAAACATTAAATTATGTCTTGATGGTGGACAGCGGCGGGAAAATATGATTACCTGGCCGGATGGGATATGCCAAAGTGCAAAAAATCTGAAATTGGGTGTCTTGGTTTTAAGTTGACATATATTTCACAGAGACAAACAAAGATGACATTCTCTATACGGGAAAATATTATTATTTTGGTAAAGTTTCGTAAACTTTCGCCGCACATTTCGCAGTGCGTTTTTTTCCAACTTGTCTAACATGTTTTGAATTCGTGTTTCCACATTCCCCGGCTTCCTCGTTACTAGGCCCCCATTGTCGCTTTACAGATACGTGCAAACAGGCACACATTGTCGCTTTACAGATTCGTGCAAACAGGCACACATTGTCGCTTTACAGATACGTGCAAACAGGCACACGTTGTCGTTTTACAGATCCGTGCAAACAGGCACACATTGTCACTTTACAGATATGTGCAAACAGGCACACATTGTCGCTTTACAGACACACAAAGCGAAAATTTTTGTCCCGTTACAGATACGCACAAACCGACACTCAATGTCGATTTACAGACACTCACAAACAAGCACTTATTGTCGCTTTACAGACACGCACAAGCCGGCACTTATTGTCACTTTGCAGACACGCACAAACCGGCACTTATTGTCGCTTTACACACACGCATACATCTACTACCAGGATCGACATTAGCGAATGTGAGATTCGATTTGAACATATTGACACCTGTGGGCTCTTGTCAAAAGTCATGTTAATCTCTGCATGTTTTCACAACAAAACATAACGTTTTTCCTTCGGACACAATGATATCACAACCGCGAGGACTAATATTCTTTTTCTTTATCTTCTTCTTCTTCTTCTTTTCGTTCGCCATGTTTTTTTCTGTTACGTCTACACGGGAAGTCAAGTCTACACGTGAAGTCAAGTCTACACGTGAAGTCAAGTCTACACGTGAAGTCTAGTTCTTTTGAAAAAGGTTGCTGAAGTGGAGAGTTCTTTAAGACTTCCAAATGGCTTTATGTGGAGACCCTTCTTTATGGGCCAGTGCTCAGCATGCAATTGACTAAGCATATAAAGTTCTTCCAAATGGCTTTATGTGGAGATCTTTCTTCATGGGCCAGTGCTCAGCATGCAATTGACTAAGCATGTAAAGTTCTTCCAAATAGCTTTATGTGGAGATCCTTCTTCATGGGCCAGTGCTCAGCATGCAATTGACTAAGCATGTAAAGTTCTTCCAAATGGCTTTATGTGGAGATCCTTCTTCATGGGCCAGTGCTCAGCACGCAATTGACTAAGCATGTAAAGTTCTTCCAAATGGCTTTATGTGGAGACCCTTCTTCATGGGCCAGTGCTCAGCACGCAATTGACTAAGCATGTAACAGTCTTGAATGATATGTTCTGATGCCTGTGCTGCCTGTCCGCACATACACATTGGTGATGGTGCCAATTTAAGCATGTGTATGTGGTTATTCCACATGTTATATCACGTTATGATGTGTAACAACATCATTTATTTCTCTCGATTAAAGCAGTGATAGTTGTCTCTCGTTTGGTCGACTTTCCTTATGGATTGGATACCGGGCTTTTTTTCTTAGAATGTGATTGTTTGTTCGTTTGGTTCTTGTGTTGCTCCCTCCTCTCCTTGCTAACTTGTCTGCTTTCCCAATTTCTGGTATGTTACAGGGTGATGGTATCCACTGTATCACAACCCTTCTATTGGCTTTTAGTTCGCACAAGGTTTTCTTAAGCTTTGGCAGCTTATCACTCTTGAGGGCTTGTAGAACTGACGTTGCATCTGTAAGGAATACAGCCTGCTGGCATGGACTTGCTGTGCTGCTAATCAGTTGTGCAATAATAATTTGTATCTGTTCTTTAGTCAAGCAGTTTGAACAGAATTTTCCAGTGGATAAACTAATGGTTTAGTTTTCTGTATCTTGGTAGACAACATAGATTCCCGTTTTTCAATTCTACTTGTAACTGATCCATCAGTATATACTTGGAGCCATGCTTCTCTTAGGTACAGTTCATCAATCATTTCGCATGCTGCTGCTTTCTTTTGGACAGCATTTTGCTCTCCTATAGGGCAGTTGGCAGTTA
Source organism: Ariolimax columbianus (assembly GCA_036924085.1). Taxonomy (NCBI): domain Eukaryota; kingdom Metazoa; phylum Mollusca; class Gastropoda; order Stylommatophora; family Arionidae; genus Ariolimax; species Ariolimax columbianus. Next base: position 45,884,298 of record JAVGWX010000001.1, read on the forward strand.
TGAATGTTTTTATGTAGAGGTTTTGGTGTTGTTCCAATCGGGATTTGAAGGGGTATTGGATTTATCTCCTTAGTGGTATCTGGTAATTCATCTTTAAATGTTCTGTTATTTTTTTTTTTTGAACCGATGTACAGAGCTCTTACATCTTCCACTGACAACATCTCCGAATATCGTCTTCGATTTGTTGTGTTGTCATGTTTTTGTAATTTTCTGCTTGTATAATGGTCTTGGATAGAGGTGTGATCCCTGTGAACTTTTGCTATTTAATTTATTGGAGTGGTCTTCATGGCACTCGTGATCACCCTAAGCGCTTGGTTTTGTATCTTATCTAAGGTTTGAAGGTGCGATTTGACTGCTCTGGGCCATGCTGCTCATCCATAGTCCACTATTTGACTTATTACCTCATTATAGACCCTCTTAAGCCATGTTTCAGTCGTCCCTAAATTTGACCCGCTATTTCCCTCTCAGTATTGCGAGTTGTTTCCTTGCCGTGGCCTCTGTTCAATATGAGGCATCCATGTCGTTCTCTTATCACATGTGATGCCCAGATATACCGGCTCTATTTGGACCTATATATTTCCGAGTCGTATTCGTTCTGCTTTTTCTTTGTTTGAGAGTGCGAAGAGTGTTGTTGCAGGTTTCCCAGCCTTGATTTGTGCAATTAATTTCAAAGCCCCTGCCGCTATATTATTTACTGCTCCTTGTTTTCGCTTATTTGCAATTGTTATGTGTTCTTCTACATACCCCACCACAAAGGGATCTGCGTAAAGATTGGCTCTCACCCCTTCTACATACCCCACCACAAAGGGATCTCCGTAAAGATTGGCTCTCACCCCTTCTACATACCCCACCACAAAGTGATCTGCATTTAGAGCGGTTCTCACCCCTTCTACATACCACACCACAAAGTGATCTGCATTTAGAGCGGTTCTCACCCCTTCTACATACCACACCACAAAGTGATCTGCATTTAGAGCGGTTCTCACCCCTTCTACATACCACACCACAAAGTGATCTGCAGTTAGAGCGGTTCTCACCCTGAGCCCTGAGTAACTCATTGTTTTAGGAGGATTTATTGCCGTTATAACCGTCCATGGTAACTCTTGCTTTCATGTTGTGTAGGAACTTCTTCTTCTTCTTCTTCTGCGTACACAGTCAGACAGTAACCATTATTTTTTCGAAAAAAGCGGCGGTCATCCTGAGACTCTCGCCACTACCATAGAGCTTGTCTTGCAGTTCCACTGGCAATGGCCACATCTGCTCTCTCTGATCCTCGTATGTCGGGCAGTTCTGCAGCAGATGTTCAGTGGTCATTTTACCAGTACCGCACGGGCATTCGTCGGTACACCCTATCTTCAATTTGTTGAATAGGTGGTACCTCAGTCTGTTGTGGCCAGTGCGAAGTCTGAAGACAACGACCTGCTCTCTTCGGTTCAACTGGTAATAGGCATCGTTTTTGGTGTAACCAGTATGTTCGGTTTCCCATTTGGACATGTACCTGGCTTTGATAAGCCGTTTTGACTCTTCGTACGTCATACTGGTATCTATTTGTGGTAGCCTTGCACCTTCTTTTGCCAGTCTGTCTGCCTCCTCGTTGCCTTGGATGTTGCAGTGTGACGGAACCCACTGTACCACTACCCTTTTTGGTGCGGACTGTTGGCACAGTTTGCAGAGTGCTGCTCTTAAGTCATTAAGCTCAGTGTTTTTCTGGCTTTTTAGCGCTGTGACTACTTCGAGAGCATCTGTCAGCAGGACTATATGGCTCTCATTTTCACTGTGTGTTACCATTTCTTCCACTGCCGCCCTCAGTGCCTCTGCCTCTGCTCTGAAATTGCTCGTGTACTTACCAGTAGCGAATGACAGTGTTATTTTTCTGCCATTTGGTAGGTTCAGGAATGCTCCTGCCCCTCCGTTCTGTGTAGTGTTTGTTACAGAACCGTCGGTGTATGCATGGGTCCAGTCCATGCTTGGGTAGCTTTTCGTTATGAAGCTTAGGGTAGTGTCTCTCCTTTCTTTTTCGGTCTGGCAGTTTTTGTTTGCAATACCTGGTATATTTTCTACCACCTCTGGAAATATATCCTGCCTCCAAGTAGGTTTTCGTACAGTAGTGATGGGTTTTGGTGTTGTTAGTGCGTTTATGGGATCTTCGTGCATCTTTGCTTTGGCTATTTCTGCAAAGTTTCTCCGCTTTAGTTTCCCAGTTCCCAAATTGTTTAGCCTCTGGTACATTGGATGGTCCGTCAGTCTTCGGAGTTTCTCTGACTGCAGCTGGGCTCTGCAGTCTCTTCTGTCGGTCATGGATTGCAGTTTTGTAATCTTTTCAAGTTCTACAATTGGCGTTGACTTCATGCCACCTGTTATGATTCTCATGGCTTGGTTTTGAAGTTTGTTAACTTTATCGAAGTTCGCCTTCGCTGCTGTTGTCCATGCCGCGATGCCATACTCGAGAACTGGTCTCACTCTTCCAGTGTACAGTTTCTTTAGTATGCCTTCGTCTGCTCCCCAGCTTGTGCCAGCAAGTTTCCTCATGATCGCCATTCTTTCTCTGGCTTTCATTCGGTTTCTCTCAATCTGACTTTTCCATGTCATGCGCCGATCAAATGTGACTCCCAGATAGGTTGGGTTGTCGTTTGGCTGCAGGATTTTGCCATTTAGGCTTAATTTGGTACTTTGGGGTTTTAATGAGAGCGAGAATATTGTGCACGTGGTTTTCTCCTCGTTTATTTTGACCAGCCATGAGTTCGCCCACTCTTCCAGCGATGTTAGGGCCGTTTGCATCCGATTTCTTGCTATGGTGAGATTCTTTTCAGAGGTCCACATAGCCAGATCGTCTGCAAACATTGAGCTATGGACTCTTCTTGGTATATTCTCTGTAATATCGTTTATATATACCAGGAAGAGTGTGGGTGACAGTACTCCCCCTTGGGGTACTCCCTGCTCGAGTGTCACCTTTTTGCTCATCTGCCCTTGTACTTGGACTCTGGCCGTTCTTTGTTTGAGGTAGTGGTTGATCCACTTGTACATCTTCCCACAAACATCACTTCTTCTTAGCTTGACTCTAAGTCCATCCTTCCAGACTTTGTCAAATGCCTTTTCCAGATCCACTCAAACAGCTACTGTGTGTTTCTGTGCCTGGTAGGCATCTTCTATCTCCTGGGCTATGAGGATGACCTGGTCCTCAGTGGATCTGTGCTGTCTAAAGCCGGCTTGCTGTGGAATTAGTATTCGTTTTTCTTCCAGATGCCACATCAGTCTGGTGTTTATCATCCGTTCCATCAGCTTGCCGACACAGCTCAGTAGGCTTATGGGCCTGTATCCATTCGGATCTGTTTTGTCCTTTCCTGTTTTTGGTACTGGTACCAGTATTGCATCTTTCCATGCCTGGGGTACAATACCCCTTTTCCAGCTTTGGTTCAGGACTGATAGTAGTTTTTTCTTCGCTGTTTGGCCCAGCCCCATCAGCATTTCGTTTGTTATCCCGTCTTTTCCGGGAGATTTCCTTTTCTTTAGTGTTCTCATAGCCTCTTCCATTTGTTGTGTAGGAACGTCTTGATCCATTTTCTCATGTTAAAATTGATGCTATTTTTTGTAGTATCGCCATTAGTCTATTTTTCCATACTCTATCGAAAGCTTTCTAGAAATATATCAATATTGTAAGGACCTTTTTCTTTTCTTGGAAGGCGTCTTCAACAATTTGGGACTAGTATTGTTATCTGGTCTTCTGTGTTGCTACACTGTCGAAACTCTTGTTGTGGTAATAGTATTTTCTCTGATTCTAGGTACCATTTCAGTCTTCTGTTGACGATCCTTGTCATTATCTTACAGACACAGCTGGTTAAGCGTATTGGTCTATAACTGATAGCCTTTTTCTTATCCTTTTTTATTTCTTTATGATAGGACACATATATGCATCTCTCCATGGCTGTGGAACATTGCCTGTCACCCAGCTATAATTGTATATTTGCAGCAGTTTGTTTATTGTTGCATGACCAAAGGATTTGAGTTGCTTATACCATCTGGACCTGGGGATTTACTGTCATTTAGTTTCCATAAGGCTGTTTTTAGCTCGTCCATAGTAAAATGTTTGGACATTACATCCGGACTGTTTTCGCTGTTTTTTGTGTTGGCTATTTCTTGTCGAATGCCTCTTCCTGGGTTGATGGTCATGTTACTCTGATCCCGGTAGTATTCCACAAATATATTACAGTTATATAGTTGCCCTTCCTCTTCTAGTACAGTTGTTTGTCGCTAGGAGTTACTATCGTCACTTAGTTATTTAGTTGATATCCATAACTCGCTGCCTTCCTTCTCGAAGTTTAAATCGTGGGATTTATTTTTTCAGCTTGTCCTCTGAGCTTCTAGTTTTCCTTTGATAAATTTTGCTTTGGTCGTTTGCAGCGTGATGTGGTTCTGTTGAGATGGTTGTAACTCTGCGATATTCCTCTCCTCATTCATGTCGTCTTATAGTTTTTGCATCGTTTTACTCTAGTATTATATATAGTTCTTCCTTGCTCCACTCGGTATTGTCTGCTTTGCTGCATCATGCACTCCTTTATTAAACGCCGTGCTGACACTGTTAATGTCTCTGTCTAGTACCCTAATATCCTTTGTCAGCAGGCTTACTCTATGTTGGTATGCGCACTAATTTGCTTTTTTTTTTATAATTCCATCTCGTATTCCCTGGATTAATATTGACTGTTCTTCTAATTTTGATGAAGTCAGGACTATAATCACATCCGCCGAGTTGTTCTAATATTTCTCTTTCCACTATTCCTGCCAGATCCGGCGTGCTGATCACCAAGTCTGGGGTAGAGGTATTATGCCATCTTCGGATATAAAATGGTGGGGGTTATTAGATTTGTTTAGTATGCCAATTTTCTACTTCTTCTCCCATTATATTTAGTTAGCTATATCCCCAGCTTTGAGAGTGGCTGTTAAAGCCTTCCATCGCCAGGACGTTGCCACTGGGGACATCTATACTTGCTGTGTTCAGTGACATGTTGCTGGGACAGCAGAAGTTGAAGAAGTTCAGATCCAGAATGTTTTGTTTGAGATGGATTATTTGGTATTCTGCACTTTCATTGCGCACCTTGGTTTCTATGGAATCTATGCAATTCTTTATCAAAGTTTGAATTAATACCTTTCTCCGCTCTTTTTAATCCCTTGAAGCATTGATACCCACGTATCTTAAACTGTTTTCCTTTCTGTAGATCGGTTTCCTGAATACAATATATACCGTATGCGCTCGGGAATGTTGTCTGTCTTTTTTTTTCTGACTCCATCTACAAAAACATAACATTCAGAGAGGTGGTTTTGTCTGGTTGGTCAGTATTTTCTCCCTTGCGTCTTCTGGCTCATCAAGGCATTCCGGGGAGACCTCCAGTAGCTGAAGGTGGGTTCTGTCGATGCTGAGAACCTGACACTGCTCCTGCCTGAAGGAAGATCACTGTGCGAGCACCATATCTACTATTTTTGGACTTTTGCGTAGAAATACAAAACAATGGTCAGGCACAGGGCCAGGGTTGCTCGCGCCTTCTGGTACCTTCAGCACCTGTTCTTTAGTGGAGTGTGTTCCACCTTCCCCATCAAGCGGGGGGGGGGGGGGGGGAGCGGAAAGGGGCTCTGACTTTGACTTAACCTCGTTCTCTCTCCTATCGTACCTCCCGCTGGGATTAACACTCAACCGTTCGCAAAATTACTGGATATAACATGATCCACCAATGTGTAGGTGAGGTAGACTTGAACAGGACAGCCTATGAGAATATGTCTTGTATTCCACAATCACTGCCCAATTTGAATCCCACAAGGACGAATATATTCTAATTGGTTCACCTTGTCAAGCGCCATCCTTGAACACACGCCCAACCCTCCCTTTCCCCACCACCGCAAATACCAATGTCTCATTTACATATACAATCAAATCCCAACAAATAAAATACATACATAATGACCAATTTGTAAGTTATTAGTACCTATGAATACTTTGAGGCAACACTGATAATTGTACGACAACATGATAAGGGAAAAGAACACAAACGTCATTTGGCGAGGGATTCATGAAAAAAACCTTAATGGTTTTTTCAAAGTAAATCTTATAAGACAACTGTGTTTGATTACGCCCTGTTCTGGTCCTATGTTTCGTAGAAGCAAACAGGAATGTATGTATATATATATATATATATATATATATATATATATATATATATATATATATAGTTCGAGATTGATTTGAGATCATCTTATACATCCACACAGAAGCTCACCGAGTGAATCCCACGAGTAGAATCTCAACTTGCTTTATAACATCCATCAAATAGAACAGATAGTCCTAAAGATGCTGACCTTGAATGAAGCTTGTGTTACAGCCATAAGAAAAATTCCGAGCTGAAACTGCAACTTTGCCGTCATCTATTTGACAGCTCTGCAGGCAAGTCTGCATCTGTTTTATAAAGGGTCCAACCGTTCCAAACATTAAGAAAGAAGTGCATTGATTTTGTATTTGGAAGGCAATAAATGCGAGATCGTTTCCATGTTCTGCTTTTAACTCGTAAACAGCTTACACAAGCAAATATGAGCTTAGACTAAGAAATTTAAAATAAATTAATCAAACTAAAATGTCAATCTTTAACTTTTAATGAAACTTGAACGTCATTCTACTCGGATAAATGGCATTGTTTTTCGATTCTTGGCGCTCTCTGTCGGTTCTATATTTTACGAGTTACAAAGACGTGACCCTTTATAACTGGCTAGACTGTGTGAGAAAATACAACAGAAAGAAATCAAAACAGACTGGATGAGCGAAGTATTGTGACTATAGTAGACATCAGGTCTGAATGATTATTGGACCGGGATACTTGCGGCTTCTCCTCTCGGGATCACTCATCAAACACCTTCTTGTGACGACAGTCTACTGGCGCTGGCGTACAGACGGATTGTAAAGTTTGCAGACTTCCCACATTTTGATGTGTCTTAAAAGCCGTATATGAATACCCATCCGTTTTCTCACTAATGTGAGCATGAAACTATAACTGTTGTTGGCCTCTTTGTAGGGAAGTTACGTCAAAGTATTGACGTGTTCTTGCGGTACTGCAGCACTTTTGTTGGAACATAATGAGGCTAACATTCCTGTTTAATCCACATCAGTTCTCTTTTACAGAATGAAAAGTAGAGTGTATTGGCCATATCGATCGTACCTTCACAATAAGATACTATATAATCAATCCGGAGATAGGTGGAAGGAGGAGTGGGGGGGGGGGGGGGGGGGGTGCAAATGAGATATTCACAAATAATTATTTATTGGACGAGATGTTATTTCACAAGCCGCGCCCTGATAAAGACATAACAAATTGACAAAGTAAATGAGGAAAAGACAACACAAGCAAATAATAGGAATTTGTAAATCGGACATAATCTAGGAAGCTCAATTAAAATGGATTTCTATTTGTTTAGACTTTCCATCTACACGGTCAAATTTTGTCCACAAATAAACGAAAATAAGATTGACTCAGAAGATGTGGGTTCAACATTATACAATCATTTTCTTCCGAAATTTGACACTGATAATGTTGTGGACAATTGAGAAAATAAAAACATCTCGTTAAAACAATAAAACAACGCAATCCAGATTGACTTCGGTGCTCGGAAGAGGCAAACGGCACAGGAATCGACCAATTACATACCATCAAGAGAAGAAAGTGCTGATACATGGACGAACTGTGTTCGATGTGCATATTACTTTACAGCCCTTTTTTTGCCATTTCTCTTGTGTATGTTCTGAGAGTTTACCATTAACTTAGATTTACCTGAGGAGGGGGTGGTTTGTTTGTTGTTTTTTTTTGGGGGGGGGGGGGGGGGGAAGAGAGGTCGGTTTAGGAGAGGGGGGAGGGATATATCAAATAAATCGCAAGCTTCATACTTTCATAATCGTTCTCTAGCACTGAATGATAGTCAAACATGGGATTTGCCTATTTCTACTATGACATTAAATTATCCATTTGCAACTTTGTAACCTTGGTTGAATCTTAATTAAGTTATTTACCCTGCCAGTTTTGCCGTAATAGAGGAAATTGCCATTCCCATGTCCAGCCTCTAATACCACTATAAGCTAGACAATATTTTGCTTCCCCCTATGGAGTTCAAGTTTGGGCTTATGAAAATAGTCGTTAAGATCATGGATCAGAGGCGGCAATCAGTCATATACGTAAGCTAAACATTTCCATGTCTTGGAGAAATTACAATTAGGGGCTATATATTTTAAAGCCAAAAAGCCTGTGAACTGTTGACAGCCAATTAATTAAACATTGCTCTCAGTATGTATGAGCGACTGAATGGCAGAGTGGTAGAATATATGTTTCACACGACGAAGGTACGGGGCTCGATTCAGCTGTGAATACGTACTTAGGTTACTGTTAGCACATTAATGACAGCGATGAAGGGAACTGGACAACCCACTTCACATAAAGCTGAGACCTAGTTCAATGAAGTCTCTAACACTTCCTCTACGACAGCAATGGTTGCTATGCGACTAGCGTTACACCGCCAAAGTTGTGCCGACATGTCAAGGAAACGTGTCATTGTTTTATGTCAACTACTGCAAACTAGTACTCCAGTCTTGATCATGGGGAGTAGGGATGAAGATGCTGAGCAACGCATGAGCTGCAGTGGTCAGCGACCCATAGCTGCCAAGACCCTTCAGGCGGTGATCCTGGATAACAGGCTGCAGCAGGGCAGACTGGCTAAGGAGAGGGGATCGAAGAGGGAATGCTAACCCGGTCTAAAAAAATGCTTACTGAAGTCGGATGTGTTGGACCGAAAGGTGCAAATATCGCAGCCAAGCTGTAAACTACGACATAACGCATTCCGTTCTCTGGACTACATTCTGCTACTTAAGCCCTTTCAGGGTTTGGTAGCGGGAGATTGAGAACGAACGAAGAAGAAGAAGAAGAAGATCATGGGGAGCAAGAACATTGAACACCTCCTAAGAATGTTATAAAATATGACTAATGAAGCCTGTGTATGGAATTAGCAACCTCATCAAGTAAAACAAATTACTATAGTAATCGTGACTGCATGAATGCAGAAAATGGTTCTAAGTAGGTCAGCTGGAAAGGTTCAACCGAAGTACTGGCTCTTTGCTTCTCGTAGAGCTTAAACGGGACAAGATGACAAGAAGTTGGCAATTACAAAAGTCTTACAGAAAACATGTTTATGAATTATTAAACATTATTTAAAAACTAGTATTTAATCAAACAATAGTGACGAACGTTTTTAAATGTCAATTGAAATAACATTTTACAAAATTAAAACAATTTTTATCCTGCAACTTTGAAGAAAAAAATTGTGATGAACCGGTTTCGAACCAGCAATCTATGGATTTCTAAATTGACGACTACCAAGTGAGATATTTCAGAACCTTCCAATAGTATGGATTTTCTGTGCTTAAATGTCTAGGGTGTATTGTGACAGTGTGTGAATTTTAGTTCATCACTTAACTAATGTCAAAAATCCAATACGTCAATCGATAAGAAAAAGATCTGGGGTAGTTGTCTCGCTGCGGCGACTCAATTTCAACCAGTGTTCGTAAAGCGATCTCAGTCCCGCCAGGCGGAGCGATAGCGCGGGCTTGCGGAAAACGCTCGCCTGCCTTTCCCCGTAGTGCGAATTGGGTGCGGTTTGTGGTAGTGGCTCCTCCACCGAGGTGCGCTAGTCTGGTCCGTATCAGGAAACGTGGTCCGTCCGTGGTGATTTATCTAAGGCTTATAGCAGAGCTCGACAGTACGTCTCGCTGGTGGTCCGACTCTCGCAAAGAGCTTGTGACCGGCAAATGGAAAGCAGGAATCGTTGCCTCGAGGCCCTGCGTTCTCCCTACGGAGAAGAAGGGCCGGCAGGCCAAATTGTGTCTCTAGTCCCAGTGAAATTCGTCGCCGAGGTCGTTGGGATCCGTTCTGCACAGAGCGCTGCCATCCCTCCTCGAGCGAGCCCGGTCGGTCGGTCGTCTGGTGCGTGTGGGAGGCCCCTGTCAGGCGGTCCTAGGTCGACGGAGTGAGGGACGGGTGGAACAACCGTCCGTCCGTCCCGTCAGTCGGTCCCTGCGGCCGTCCCAGTGAGGCTTTTTACACACCCTTCCTCCGCCGACCGGTGTGCGCAGTACGTACGTCTCCGACAGATATCTGGTTGATCCTGCCAGTAGTCATATGCTTGTCTCAAAGATTAAGCCATGCATGTCTAAGTTCACACTGTCTCACGGTGAAACCGCGAATGGCTCATTAAATCAGTCGAGGTTCCTTAGATGACACGATCCTACTTGGATAACTGTGGCAATTCTAGAGCTAATACATGCTTACCAAGCTCCGACCCTCGCGGAAAGAGCGCTTTTATTAGTTCAAAACCAATCGTCGTTTCCCCTCGCGGGGTTGCGGCGTCCCCACTGGTGACTCTGGATAACTTTGTGCTGATCGCATGGCCTCATGTGCCGGCGACGCATCTTTCAAATGTCTGCCCTATCAAATGTCGATGGTACGTGACATGCCTACCATGTTTGTAACGGGTAACGGGGAATCAGGGTTCGATTCCGGAGAGGGAGCATGAGAAACGGCTACCACATCCAAGGAAGGCAGCAGGCGCGCAACTTACCCACTCCCGGCACGGGGAGGTAGTGACGAAAAATAACAATACGGGACTCTTTCGAGGCCCCGTAATTGGAATGAGTACACTTTAAACCCTTTAACGAGTATCTATTGGAGGGCAAGTCTGGTGCCAGCAGCCGCGGTAATTCCAGCTCCAATAGCGTATATTAAAGTTGTTGCAGTTAAAAAGCTCGTAGTTGGATCTCAGGCGCAGGCGGGCGGTCCGGCTCGCGCCGGTTCACTGCCCGTTGTCTCCTGCCCTACCGTCTGCCGGCTCTCTCCCACGGGTGCTCTTCGCTGAGCGTCCTGGGTGGCCGGCGCGTTTACTTTGAAAAAATTAGAGTGTTCAAAGCAGGCCTCGGCTGCCTGAATAATGGTGCATGGAATAATGGAATAGGACCTCGGTTCTATTTTGTTGGTTTTCGGAACTGGAGGTAATGATTAACAGGGACAAACGGGGGCATTCGTATTGCGGCGTTAGAGGTGAAATTCTTGGATCGCCGCAAGACGAGCTACTGCGAAAGCATTTGTCAAGAATGTTTTCATTAATCAAGAACGAAAGTCAGAGGCGCGAAGACGATCAGATACCGTCGTAGTTCTGACCATAAACGATGCCGACTAGCGATCCGCAGGAGTTGCTTCGATGACTCTGCGGGCAGCTTCCGGGAAACCAAAGTGTTTGGGTTCCGGGGGAAGTATGGTTGCAAAGCTGAAACTTAAAGGAATTGACGGAAGGGCACCACCAGGAGTGGAGCCTGCGGCTTAATTTGACTCAACACGGCCAACACTGAAATGATTGACATGCCGAGACCACTCTTCTGGAGTCTAATATGGAACTGGTGCTGGACTTAGACCCCCAGAAATCTGGGGTTATGTCCCCTGTGGCTCGGTTTTGTCTGCATCCAGTGTTTGATAAAGGAATTGACGGAAGAGCACTATCAGGAGTGGAGCCTGAGACCTAAGTTAACTTACCACGCCAATACTGCAGAATGACTATAAAAAAGTACACCTTAGTGGGGTCTAATAGAGAACATGTGCTGGAATTAGACCCTCGAAAATCTTTGGGGCTACCCTTTAAGTAACTTGACTATCTCGCTAAGGGAATTGACGAAAGGGCACCACCAGGTGTGGAACCTGCGGCTTAATTTGACTGAACACGCCAATGCTGTAGAACAACTGACAAATTGAGAGCGCTGCCGTTTGGGTCTAATAATGAACGTACGCTGGTATTAGACTCACGGACGACAAGTCAGCTCAAATGAAAGAACGCTACGGAAATCGTGTTTAACTCCGCAGATTTCAAATACCTGGTCACTGACAAACAAAAGCCCTCAATAAATTCGTCTGACCAAATAGTGAACGGGTGCTGGAAATAGATCTGAAGACAGGTCAGTTTTACCCTACAAATGACAGGGCGTTGCTACGGAAAACCAGCTCAAATCGAGAGGAGCCGCAGACACTTTGGTTCACGTACCAGGCTGATAAGCCAAGGGCGCGAGGCTACCATGTGGGGGATTACGGCCGAACCCTTGAAAGCCGCAATCCCGCCCAAAATCTCAGCACCACTGCAATGGGAGGCTCCTACATGCTCGGGACCTGGGGCTTGCGCCCCAGCCCTATCAGGTAGAGCCACAGTAAGAGGTCCTTGCCGCCCGCAAATCAAAGCGGGCGGAAAACTGCTTGATACTCACCCTATACGGCGATGGGGTGCGAAAAACACCAACCAAAGACTTAGAACCTGGTCGGGGTGTCGAAAACAGTAGAGCAGCCACCACACTGTGAACTGACAAGACTCAACCACTGACCATGAGAGTTGTCCGCACACCAGGCGATCAACATCTCTGTGACATTACCAGGCTTGTCCTCTGGCTAAATGCACTCCGGTTACGATATCTACCTCTGTACGTTATCAGCCATAACTATCATGCTGGACGCAGAAGAGATGCAGACCAGCGGACATTGCACACCTGCCCCACTGTGTCAACACCCCAGGTGGCGGGGAATGCTAGGCGTACCATCCCTGCATAGAAGCCAAGAAAATAAAGGGACAAAGAGATACCCCACTCACATGCAAATGCTACGTTTCTGGCAGGACGTGACGATCCTGGGATACAGACACACTGGACTGCCTCTCTTCCGGGTAAACCAGTCCATCTCATATATCACATACCATCATTGCACCCTATAGACACGAGTAGTGAAGACTCGATAGTCTGGTAAGACAACTTCCATAGGAGAGAAAACTCTGATCGTAAACAACTGCTGCCTTGCAGATAGGCTGGGGACAGCCAAAGGCTAAGGAGGGCATCCCTACAGAAACGCCTGTTGAAATCGGATGCACGGGGCCGCAAGCCTAACAAAACAGTGCAACGTAAATCACAGTATGATGGCAGCACAACCTATTCGAAAAACGTATGGCGCTCATCCTGAGGAGACCCGCCAGGCAGCGATAGCGCCGGGCCCCATGCCTCGAAGGGGCCCACCCTTGACTACTGGTGGTCACCCACCCATGTGTCGTGGAGTCAAGGCACATGGCTATGGGGAAACGACTATTGGCCAAAACCTCAAGACCCTCAGAATATTACAGTGGAATGCGGAGGGAGTCATTAACAAAAAACTTTCCCTAACACATCACCTGCATGAAGGTAAGATTGACGTGGCATGTATCCAGGAAACGCACCTCAACAAAAACCATAAATTCTCAATCAGAGGATACCAGACTTTCCGTCTAGATAGAGAAGGCCACAAAGGAGGGGTCCTGATACTGACCAGAAACAGCATACCGAGTAGCGCGGTACCTGTCAATCACACCGGACAAGCAGAAATTGTAGGAGTTGACATAATGGCCCAAGAGACGAAGCTCCGCATTTTCAATCTGTACGGACCACCAAACAGAGACCTATCGCTCTCGAGTATGGAGGTCAGAGACTCCAACTGCATAGTGGTTGGAGATTTCAACAGCCACTCGGAGAGATGGGGATACTCTGACACAGACAGCAGAGGTGACGAAGTGGAAGATTGGGAGATAGATGCAAATCTCTCCCTAATCAATAGGCCGGAGGATAGCCCTAGCTTCTATTCAAGAACATGGCATACCACCTCGACTCCAGATTTGGCCTTCTCCACACACGACATACACTATAAAATAGACCGCCAGGTGCTAAACCAACTGGCAGGTAGCGACCACAGGCCGATCAGGCTAACCATTGACATGGAAGTAGGCCCACAGGAAACAAAACCGCTCCCACGTTGGAATTACAAACGAGCCGACTGGGACAGATTTGCAATCCTGACAGATGGGCTGTGTGAAACCATCAACACACGAAACACCAAAATGAAGCCCATGGTAGAGAGCCTAAGCAAGGCAATAATGCAAGCCGCCACTGAAACCATCCCAAGAGGAGCTAGGAAAAACTATAAGCCCTACTGGAATGATGAGTTACAGAAAGTGGAAGATGCAGTAACAAATGCGAGGAACATGGCAGAACGAGAAAAATCCGTGGAGGCAAACATCGCCCTCAAAGCCGCCGCGGCGAAGTACAAACACACTCTCAAGCAAACAGCAAGAGAAAGTTGGAAAAATAAAACGGAAAGTTTAAACCTGGACAAAGAAGGGAACGAGCTATGGAAGCTAGTCAGAGCCATGAACGACGAAACCCCGTCAAATAAACAAATTACTATCAAGCAAGGCGAGAACTTGATCACAGGTAAGAAAGCCGCAAACGCCTTTGTCGATCACTATGCCAGAGCAAACCACATCGAGGTCCCTGCAGATAAGCATACAGACATTAGCGAAGAGCTAAAGGGGCACGAAAACATAAATACGGCTCCTGAAGAGCACATGATGGCCAAACTAACAATGCGCGAAATGGAAGAGGCTATGAGAACACTAAAGAGAAGGAAATCTCCCGGAAAAGACGGGATAACAAACGAAATGCTGATGGGGCTGGGCCAAACAGCGAAGGAAAAACTACTATCAGTCCTGAACCAAAGCTGGAAAAGGGGTATTGTACCCCAGGCATGGAAAGATGCAATACTGGTACCAGTACCAAAAACAGGAAAGGACAAAACAGATCCGAATGGATACAGGCCCATAAGCCTACTGAGCTGTATCGGCAAGCTGATGGAACGGATGATAAACACCAGACTGATGTGGCATCTGGAAGAAAAACGAATACTAATTCCACAGCAAGCCGGCTTTAGACAGCACAGATCCACTGAGGACCAGGTCATCCTCATAGCCCAGGAGATAGAAGATGCCTACCAGGCACAGAAACACACAGTAGCTGTTTGGGTGGATCTGGAAAAGGCATTTGACAAAGTCTGGAAGGATGGACTTAGAGTCAAGCTAAGAAGAAGTGATGTTTGTGGGAAGATGTACAAGTGGATCAACCACTACCTCAAACAAAGAACGGCCAGAGTCCAAGTACAAGGGCAGATGAGCAAAAAGGTGACACTCGAGCAGGGAGTACCCCAAGGGGGAGTACTGTCACCCACACTCTTCCTGGTATATATAAACGATATTACAGAGAATATACCAAGAAGAGTCCATAGCTCAATGTTTGCAGACGATCTGGCTATGTGGACCTCTGAAAAGAATCTCACCATAGCAAGAAATCGGATGCAAACGGCCCTAACATCGCTGGAAGAGTGGGCGAACTCATGGCTGGTCAAAATAAACGAGGAGAAAACCACGTGCACAATATTCTCGCTCTCATTAAAACCCCAAAGTACCAAATTAAGCCTAAATGGCAAAATCCTGCAGCCAAACGACAACCCAACCTATCTGGGAGTCACATTTGATCGGCGCATGACATGGAAAAGTCAGATTGAGAGAAACCGAATGAAAGCCAGAGAAAGAATGGCGATCATGAGGAAACTTGCTGGCACAAGCTGGGGAGCAGACGAAGGCATACTAAAGAAACTGTACACTGGAAGAGTGAGACCAGTTCTCGAGTATGGCATCGCGGCATGGACAACAGCAGCGAAGGCGAACTTCGATAAAGTTAACAAACTTCAAAACCAAGCCATGAGAATCATAACTGGTGGCATGAAGTCAACGCCAATTGTAGAACTTGAAAAGATTACAAAACTGCAATCCATGACCGACAGAAGAGACTGCAGAGCCCAGCTGCAGTCAGAGAAACTCCGAAGACTGACGGACCATCCAATGTACCAGAGGCTAAACAATTTGGGAACTGGGAAACTAAAGCGGAGAAACTTTGCAGAAATAGCCAAAGCAAAGATGCACGAAGATCCCATAAACGCACTAACAACACCAAAACCCATCACTACTGTACGAAAACCTACTTGGAGGCAGGATATATTTCCAGAGGTGGTAGAGAATATACCAGGTATTGCAAACAAAAACTGCCAGACCGAAAAAGAAAGGAGAGACACTACCTTAAGCTTCATAACGAAAAGCTACCCAAGCATGGACTGGACCCATGCATACACCGACGGTTCTGTAACAAACACTACACAGAACGGAGGGGCAGGAGCATTCCTGAACCTACCAAATGGCAGAAAAATAACACTGTCGATCGCTACTGGTAAGTACACGAGCAATTTCAGAGCAGAGGCAGAGGCACTGAGGGCGGCAGTGGAAGAAATGGTAACACACAGTGAAAATGAGAGCCATATAGTCCTGCTGACAGATGCTCTCGAAGTAGTCACAGCGCTAAAAAGCCAGAAAAACACTGAGCTTAATGACTTAAGAGCAGCACTCTGCAAACTGTGCCAACAGTCCGCACCAAAAAGGGTAGTGGTACAGTGGGTTCCGTCACACTGCAACATCCAAGGCAACGAGGAGGCAGACAGACTGGCAAAAGAAGGTGCAAGGCTACCACAAATAGATACCAGTATGACGTACGAAGAGTCAAAACGGCTTATCAAAGCCAGGTACATGTCCAAATGGGAAACCGAACATACTGGTTACACCAAAAACGATGCCTATTACCAGTTGAACCGAAGAGAGCAGGTCGTTGTCTTCAGACTTCGCACTGGCCACAACAGACTGAGGTACCACCTCTTCAACAAATTGAAGATAGGGTGTACCGACGAATGCCCGTGCGGTACTGGTAAAATGACCACTGAACATCTGCTGCAGAACTGCCCGACATACGAGGATCAGAGAGAGCAGATGTGGCCATTGCCAGTGGAACTGCAAGACAAGCTCTATGGTAGTGGCGAGAGTCTCAGGATGACCGCCGCTTTTTTCGAGAAAATAATGGTTACTGTCTGACTGTGTACGCAGAAGAAGAAGAAGAAGAAGAAGATAAGAAAAAGGTCACATATTATCTTTCCTGGTCTTTTACATGAAATGTGCTAGTTTGCTTTCTTTGTGGATAAATTTCCATAGGACGGAAAACTTATTTTACAGTTATTTTAAAGACACACTTTAAGTTCATTTGAAAGTTCAAATTTTATTTAATACTAAATGAGGTTTTAGATGTTAGTGTGACATTTCTGTCAGCATATAGCATGTTTGCTTTCTGTTTTTGTCACATTGACAGACAGACGTATGTGGACAAACGACACGGACCTACAAACAGGGAGAAATAAGTTTGAGTATAATTTGTTTGTTTTTAATTTATCTTTTATTTAACTGTCATACGACATTTTTCCCATTGCTGGGGTAGTCCAAGGGTTTTGAAGGTTGAAGACTACAGACCGCTTCGCCACTGCTGTCGCCAGGTCGTGTGCGGGCTATGTTTGTTGATTTCACCCCCAACAGAAAAGCAATACATGCCATTCCGGGGATTCGAACCGACCGCTGCTCTCCTTGTCGGCAGGCAGGCCTCGAAACCATTCGGCCACGCGCTGCTCGTATAAGTTTTTAAAGTTACATAACATTTCCTTCAATCTCGCATGATCGTACCTTGGGAAAATTGCAGAATTTAGCGAGACAAACGTTTTCCTTCATGAGTATTCAGAGGTGTAGGTTACCTGTTTATGTGGAGTCCAAAATGCTACGGGACTACGGCGAGACAGTCATAGGAAATTGTCAAAAATACGTGTACAAGAGCTCATCATGAAGCATGTCCTTTGTAGAACGTCGCTCCCATCACATTCTGTCTGAAAGAAACTCGCTCCCTTGCCAAAACTCCAGCCTCCGCCACTGTGATACCCAGGCATTCCTGGATATCATGGTGCCATCGTCTTCTTGGTCTACCCCTTCCTCTTTTGCCTGGCACCATACCTTCCATCACCGTTCTCTCAAGACCATTATGTCTCTTGATGTGACCAAAGTATTTGCATTTTCTAGCCAAAATGGAATTGATAAACCAGTTCTCCTCTATGCTCAGCTCTTGCCGAATGTCTACATTTGTTCTTTTCTCTGTCCATGGTATTCTGACAAGAAAAAAAGAAGATACGACAACAATTATTTTATAGGTCAGTAGTCGACAATCTTCTTCTGGGCAAAGGGCCCTAGCGCAATGTCAACTAGTGATCAACTGGCCTCATTCTTCTGTTGATAATAAAGTAAAAATAACAAAACATACGTCTCCAGAAGCGTTGCAATTTATACACATACACATACATGCATCTTTACAACTCATTACAGTCGAAAGGTTACACAGAAAACTTGAGATCTGAAAAGAGGTGTGGTTTAGGGGTGTGGGGGTATACAATATTTAGTTTGCGATTGCGGGCCGGTGGATACAATATTTATTTTGGTGTTGCGGGTCGGAACTAAAAACAATAGCTCACCAATCATATCTTTGGTCAGTTGTCCCTAATACGTGTCAAGACAATCTGATAGCATAAAAGAAGTACAAAGTTAGTCCCGATGTTTCGTCCACGCCCCCTCTCCCCAAGGTCAAATATCTTGATGCTGTTCTCCTCATATCTGGTTCATATATGTCTCGTGAATGGCAGGAGCATTATTCATCGGTAAACTGGATTTCTCTGGAGTATTCCAAGAGTTCACTAGGGGATTTAAATGCACGTGGAACATATGCCACTTACTCCTGCAGTCGCGCTTAGTATCCATGATAAGTTGTTTTTTTCTTCACCCCAATATAAATCAATATATATTCTTACTTGGATTCGAATCAATATACTTTTGAATAGAAGACTTATACACTAACCGCTCAGCCAACCGTTTACCAGAATCATCATTACAACACATGTGGGTGCACGTTTACAGTTTTTCGGCTCTGTGTATTAAACTACATGCCACAAGCCAATGGCGAATTTAGACTAAAAATCAGATAATGTCCACACTGAGCAGAAACAAGATCTTTGAACATGCAGATTAGGTAAGACATCTGACGATGCATCGCCAGGTTATGAGATTATGGACACGTTGGTCATGCTGACATGTCAATCTGAAGGGGAAGAATGAGGCTCAAGAACTTGTTACCACGGATAACATATACGAAGTGAGAGGATATGGAAGGCAGGACGGACGCCTACATAAATAGAAACAGACATTCAATGGAGATATATTATGTGGGCAATGATGTCAAACGTGTACAAACGTTAAAGGAGATTCAGAGTTGTATTGATTGAATGAATGATGAGTTGTTATTTACATTGGGCAAAGGAAATGATGGCATCATAGCATACACTGCTGTCGGGGATAAAGCGTTAGATATTTATTTCGTTTGTTCATGAGGTGAGGTGGTAAGTTGTCTTCCTCGCTGCTTTTCCTTCTCTCACGGTAAACCAAGTACCCATTTACAGTTAGGTCGACTGGAGTGGTTCAATAACGGGAATTTAACCAAGTTCCTTTGCCGGGATAAGCGAACACGCCACTCAGACACTTTTTTGCAATTTCACGGTGCTGAAACTGTGCAGGACGTGACTAGCCACAGTTGGTTTCTAGTCTCATTAACACAAACAGGTGTACGATTTCCTGAACTTCTAGTAAACAGTGGCAAGCCACATTTATTTGTCAGCAATAGAGGCTATAATGTTACTATTGTTTACCTGTCTTTTCCTCTCTTTTGGTTCATGAATACAAAGACCCCCATCGTACAGTTGTCATTCGTCAAGCTCTGTATCTGCTATTACTGTGGTGTGTTGTCTCCTGAACCTTTAGTAAACAGTCCCTCAACATATGCAGTTGTCCATAATAGAAGATACCTGTATCTCAAAAACATGTGCATTCTGGCATTCGTCTGTTTGTCATGTCATTGACGATACGATTTATACAGGCGTCAGGGCGCGCGCTTAAAAGGGGAATAATTGTTACAGCGGCTTGAGAAAGTTCTAAAAGGATTCCGGGCAGGAAATTTGAGGGAAGGGGGAGAATCTAAATTTTGTGTAGGATCGTCTGTGCATTTTTTGGTAGTGTGTGCTTAATTTGGTCAAAGGATTTTCTTCATTTCTGCTCAAATTTGTACATGCACTTTATGAAAGTTTTTTTTTTTTGTCCACGATGTGGGCGTCTTGGAAAACCACTCTAAGGTTAATGATGCACGTGCGCACATTTGTCCACTGAGAATAGGGGACTCGCTCGTGTGATGAAGAGCTTCTGTTGTTGTGTGCTTACAGGATAGGCGGCGCTTTTATCTTGGGAGCAGTGTCGATTCTTGATCGATCGATTGAGGCGGTTCAATGATTTGCGATTACATCTAGGAATTATTAAACGTTTCTAAATACCACCCTGTATCTTTCCTCGGGGATGTAACGATGGTTGATGAAATTTTGAGGTCTGATTTCGAACACAAAGCCCTTTTGCTTAAACCAAGGCTCTGAAACATGTGATCTGTCTAGTCAAATCGTGTGGCCCGTAGAAAATGGCTATTATTGAGCACAACGTCTTTGAAAGTTACATAGAAGAATCCCGCAGTCATCATTAAATGATCCATTGTATTTCCTTCAGATGAGACATGCGACTGTAGTGCAGCACAAGATCCAGACCACTGGATGATCTGCCCAAACCTTCTTGAAACATACAATATGGCTGACATGCTGATGGAGAATGACAAGGTAATCCACGTGGCTGAACATTGGAAACGTGATGTCTGAACCAGTGCACAGGACACGGTGAGTAAAGTAATTTTCTTCAGAATAATCGATCAGGTCTGTAGTCTGGAAAAAGATGGTATTACTGTTTGGGAGGCTTGCAATCCAGTCACAGAAATACTTTAACGACAGTAAGAGATAATGTTTGTTATACTTTTGCAAAGCACCGGGGGATATAGAACATGCCCTCTAGCCCCCACAAGTGAAGTTGCCTGTAAGATATAAATTTTAAAGGTTCAGCCATGCAGCTAGAGACACTGAGAAGTATATACATAAGGTGTGCATGTCGTTCAGGATAGAGAGAAATAGTAGTGGTACGGAAACATAATGTATGCATGTCGTTCAGGGTAGAGAGAAATAGTAGTGGTATAGAAATATAAGCCGTGCATATTGTTCAGGATGGAGAAAAATAATTACAAGGACAACTAAAAACACTTGCAAAATTCACGTACACAGCAAATGATGAAAAGTGATTAATATGAGGACACGAGCGATTCCAACCTAACCTGTACATAAAATTCCCTTTGTTTTCTTGCAGGAAAAATATTAAAGGATTAACTCTGGCAAATGCACAGAAGACCTAGAACAGAGGTAGGGTATATCAATTGACCAAATTAACACAAACACAAATTTTGCGTCTTCCATCACATTTCTTATCTAAATTCTTTTTAGAACTTTCTCAAATCATCGTGACAATTATATCTCCTTAAAACGCGCGCCCTGACTCTTTGCATAAATCGCTTTTACAAGTATATCTTTTTTAAGCGTGCGTTCTGAAGCTTGTATAAATCACTGTTTCAATATTACATTTGACCGTTCATCTTGAGGATTGTATAAATCACTGTTTCAATATGACATTTGACCGTGCGTCCTAAGGCTTGTATAAATCACTGTTTCAATATTACATTTGACCGTGTGGTCTGAGGCTTGTATAAATCACTGTTTCAATATTACATTTGACCGTGCGGCCTGAGACTTGTATACATCTCTTTTCTAATTATATCATCTTTAAGCGCGCGTCGTGAGGTTTGTATAAGTTGCTGTTTCAATTACAGTACCTTTACGATTGCGTCCTCGGGCTTGTATAACTCGCTATTACAATTAGATATCTTATTTATTCCTGCACCATAGCTCTTGTATAAATCGTATCGCCAGTGACCTGACAAGCAGCCCAATTGTACCAATATTAACATTTTCTGTTTCTTAATATTTTTCTTCTGCGATCAATGCTATTGATACTGGCTACACCGGATTCACCAATAAAGTCTGCCGTTTTTTTCAGGGTCTCAAAACCGCCGTACAACTTCTCCTCCAAAGTAGAGGCCGTTGACTATACCCTTCTTCTCAACCTGTGTGCTGCTGTCATGTTTGTCAGGAAACAACAACACAGGCTGGTTGTACCTATCTTGAATTTGGCTACAGGTAGTGTCTCATTCTGTTGTGACCCAGTTCTACGATGAAGTTTGGCTTCGCTTCGTTCATTCTCAACCTCCCACTACTTTTTTTAAATATTTTTTTTTATTTTACGTGTTTGCCTCACTAGTTTCTACTGGCGGAGGCGCGCCTATTCCACCCCAGACCGTAGTCAATTTGGGCGATATTAAGACGCATAAACCAGTGCTTGGATGCGTGTGTGTATCTGTTTGTACCTAACCTGGTGTTTCCGTGATGTTCCTCCCGTTGTTCCTCGCTTCTAATTATCCTTTCGTTATGTGTTTGCCTCACTAGTTTCTACTGGTGGAGGCGCGCCTATTCCGACCCAGACCGCAGTCAATTTGGGCGATATTAAGACGCATAAACCAGTGCTTGGATGCGTGTGTGTATCTGTTTGTACCTAGCCTGGTATTTCCGTGATGTTCCTCCCGTTGTTCCTCGCTTTTGATGTTCCTAGTTGTCCGCCGTAGGTATTTGCATAAATATGCACAATAGTTTTCCTGGGACCATTTTGGGATTGAGTATATTAATCTTCTGTCATACTTGATTCGGATCTCTTTTTTTTGTTTCCTGATTTCTTTCTTTCTTTCTTTTTTTTCCCCCTCTTCTTTTTTTTTTTTTTTTTTTTCCTTCTATTTTATAAAAAAATATAAAACCCCCTCATACATTTTATACACAATTGTGAAGATAGCAGTGTAGTGAGGTGTACAACGAGAATGAATGAGATGGAATGATTGGGAAATATAACAAACAATATACTTGATACATAATGATTAAGCACAATAGAACAATCACAGTAGGCGATTTCAACGCACATCATCCAGCATGGGGAGGAAGCGCGATAGACACGGCAGGGAAACAAATAATGACCTTCTGCGAAGAAAACAATCTAATAATAATAAACGATGGGTCAATGTGTTTCTGTGTCGCCTGTGCCTTGAACGTGGTGATCGGTGGTCGATGCTTGTGGAACCTCCCACTACCAAACCCTGAAAGGGCTTAAGTAGCAGAATGTAGTCCAGAGACAGGAATGCGTTGTGTCGTAGTTTACAGCTTGACTGCGATATTTGCACCTTTCGGTCCAACACATTCGACTTCAGCAATCATGTTTTGAGTACCGGGTTAGCATTCCCTCTTCCATCCCTTCTCCTTAGCCCGTCTGCCCTGCTCCAGGATCACCGCGTGGAGGTGTAGAAAAGTCTTGGCAGCTATGGTTCGCTGGCCCTGACGCTAGCAGTCAGCTATGGATCGCTGACCACTGCAGCCCATGCGCTGCTCAGCATCTTGATCTCACGATAAAGTTTGATAACCTTGTCTTTTCTGGACAGTTGTTAGTATCCGACATCCTTGTGACGTTTATTGTGTTCTTAATGCCACTTTAAATTGTATTGCCCTATTATTATTATTTATTTTCCTTCTTTGCAATTGACCATGTATTCGTCCTGTATCAGTTACACTTCCTTTTTGTCTAGACTGTCCGCCCCCCTTGTTTCCCTTAATATTACAGTGTTGTGGTATCAACCGAATCGCTGCTTTCTGGAACAATTGAGACATTTTCGCAAAGACTATCCCAATTAGTTCAGTTCATTGCTCTTGTGGAATTTGAGTTCCGTTATGGCTTACTGTGCATCAGTATCCAGATTTGTCCATACATATAGTGAATGTGTTGTATGGTCATTGTTACAAGTCATAAGAGTTTCTATTTGGCTCCGAGGTTGCTTGAGAACTTGTCTGTGGCTATGGACCGAGTTGTCTTTTCCCTATTTATTTGTCTGATCACCACCCCACCTACATCCCATTTGAGATTTGTTGGTGTGCCATCTGTATAGACATGTGTTCATCTGTCTGGGGAATGAGCGTCTAAGTGTAGTTATGAAATACTTCTTCTTTTCATGTCTGTTTGAACTTTTTCTCTTTGTCCCCTTTTTTGTTTAGCTCTGGGATTGTGCATAACGAGGAAGAATGATTAGTTGTTGTTGTGCTAACCGGCTGTATGGACCTTGATTTTGTTGATAACAGCACTGGATCTAGAGTGCCAATTCCTATGAGTGTGCTGAGATGCTATTTCTAAGTATTTCCTTTTCTTGGTTGTTGATTGTTTGAAGCATCGGGTGGTTCAAGAGTCTCTAGTATTTCTGCCTGCTGCATTATTGATATGTCCCGTCTACCCTCCATCGACTTGAGGCTTGTCATTATTTCTATTACTTCTATGGTAGACTAGTTCGTGGTCTCTGTCATAATGTGTGTAGCTTAGTTCTGAGCTCCCCTTATTTTTCTCACTGTGGTCTCAATGCAATGCCGCAAGCTATGAGGTCATACTCTAGTACTACTCTGACTCTTCCTGTGTATAGTCCTTTCAGGATTGTGTTATCTGCACCTCAAAAGCTGCCTGCTAACATTTTAGTCCTACCCATCTGACACCAGGTTTCTTCTTCTGCCTTTTCTATGTGTTTAGTTCATGCCATTCTGCAATACAGCGTAAATTCTCAGGCCTGTTGGATTTTGTCCTAGTGGGAGTGCGTGGGCATTTATTTGTAGTTTTGCTGTTTGTTTCTTGCTAAATAAAGTGAAGACTGTTTATGTGGTTTTCTTCACGTTAATGATGAGCAACAATTATTTGGTCCAGTTATCTAATTTTTCCAAGTGCTTCTTCCATTCAATTATTTGCAACTTCTTTAATAATAATTTTTTTATTGGTTTGCTGGTATTCAAACCAAAAACAGTGAAAAAATTTAGAACTTGTATTTAGAACGTGGCACGATACGGTTGTGAAATATGGACAGTTGTCCAAACATAGGAAGAGATTCGAGTCTTTATAATCGAAATCTTATACAAAGGACCTAAGAATACCATGGACAGAAAAAAAGACGAATGCAGACATTTAACAACAGTTTTAGGCAAGGAGGCGAACTTTAAATTCTATAATGAACAGAAAATTACATTTCTTAAGCCACATCAAAAGACAACGTTTCCGAAGAGAACCACATTGTCATCTGTCAATCCTGGAGTTGGTTCGGGTGTGGCTGATCAAACCAATCCGCGCCAGAAAATGACTGTCACAGCAGAGAAACACTTTGTGTCCGTCAGACGGAGGCAACTCGTCTCTTGACTTTCGTGTGGCACGTTTCTGTGCAGCTTCTCTAATTCTTATCAGCTCCATATGCACCATGCCAGCAGAGATTTTAATTTTACTACGCCAGCCAGAGCTATCAGCAGCAATGTTCTCTCAATATTCAAAGTTAATGCCGCAGTCCTTTAAATAGGCTTTTATAATGTCTGTCTAACGTTTTATTTGGCCACCGTGAGCTTGCTAGCCTTATTCAAGCTTGGCATAGAATATTTTTTTGAGAAGCCGCTCATCACTTATGCGGACAGCATAGCCAGTCCATCTAAGCTTCGATTTGCACAGAGTTGTTGGGATGTGTGTCATCCAAGCCCGCGAAAGAACTTCTACATCCTGTCGTGCCATTTTATGTTCAGCAGTTTCCTTAGGTAGCCCAGATAGAAGTGGTCAAGCTTATTTGCATGTCGACTGTACATAGTTCAGGTTTCACAAGCCTTTCAACTGCTACATGAACCTTCATTGTGGTTGATAGCTTTATTCTTCGCCGATTCCAAACTGAGGATCTCAGTTTTCTGAAGGTTACACAGGCTTCATCATCAATTTGGACTTCTCTGAAGAGTGTGCTGCCAAGACACAGAAAGCTTTCCATCGATTTTCACTTCTGGCCCTTGATAATGATAGATGGCTCATTGTGCACTGTAGAAGTTTATGAGATCATTTCTACCTGTAAACGTATGTATCTGATCAGCTTTCTTGCATAGGCATGAGTTTTGAATTTCACTGAGCCTTCGTTGCACAGTTTGACGAACCCTGGAAAACGTATCCCTTGTTGCCTATAATTTGGAATCATTGCTAAGTGTACAATGAAGTTTACGCTTCTATTCTAAGCGGCGCTGTATATCTTCGCCGTTTCCATTTAAAAAAAACCACGATGATTGCGCGATGCAGTGCCAAGTGTGTCAACAAAGGTAGAGCATAACATTTGCCTAAATCTTGTCTTACTTGCCTTTATACCAACTGCAGTGTCTAAACTGATGGTGTCAAATTCGCTGACGCTACCACAAACAGATACCAGTATGACGTACGAAGAGTCAAAACGGCTTATCAAAGCCAGATACATGACCAAATGGGAAACCGAACATACTGGTTACACCAAAAACGATGCCTATTACCAGTTGAACCGAAGAGAGCAGGTCGTTGTCTTCAGACTTCGCACTGGCCACAACAGACTGAGGTACCACCTATTCAACAAATTGAAGATAGGGTGTACCGACGAATGCCCGTGCGGTACTGGTAAAATGACCACTGAACATCTGCTGCAGAACTGCCCGACATACGAGGATCAGAGAGAGCAGATGTGGCCATTGCCAGTGGAACTGCAAGACAAGCTCTATGGTAGTGGCGAGAGTCTCAGGATGACCGCCGCTTTTTTCGAAAAAATAATGGTTACTGTCTGACTGTGTACGCAGAAGAAGAAGAAGAAATTCGCTGACCAGTTTGTCTGCATCCCTCTCTGTGGTGCTGTTGTTGTCCAACTTTGTAATGTTCAGGCGCTTGGAAACTTTAACTCATTGTGGGTGTCATAGAGCCTGGATCCCAATGTTAAGTTTGAAGATACGTAATATGTGATATGTCTAGCAGTCTGCACCACACATGGCCTTGGTGACTCGAAAATCCTACCTGTCTCTTCTACGGACAATAACAAAATCAATCAAATGCCAATGTTTTGAGCAGGGATGTATTTATGCATTTCTATTACTTGTGTTCACGGAAACGTGGTGTTGTTTTCCGTCGGGACTTGTTATTTCGTTATTTTTTGTGATTTCTTCCATCCGTTTATCCTGGTCTGGACGCCGGCTGAATGGCACTACGCTTATACCTGTGTCGTATTTCACGGGTTAGTTCTGCCGGTTCACCTTCGCGAATTTGGCGTGTGGGAATTTTAGATACTACTATGATGAGATGAATACAGCTGGGGAGAGATGCCAGACTCACTCAAACGCTGAGTGTTGTCCATTCGACCTCTTGTGGTTATCGAAAAGGCACGACAAACTGCGTTAGATGCCATCCTACCTTTCTACCCTGCGGGTTACATGTTTACGGAAAGGCTTTGGTGGTAACCCTGAGACATAATCTGCATCCCATGCTATCTCCAGTCGTCTCGATGAATGTCTTGCCACTGGCAAAAGGTAGCTTAGGCTCTGTGAGTGAGGTTGACAAAAGGCGCAGTTTCTTCCTCACTTTAATCCAAATCACCGCGCAAGTCACCCATTTCAGCGGACACAGCAAGAGATACGACTGTCCACACGGCTGAACAAAGAGAGTGGTCTTCATCACTTGTGATGGACAACTATTATTATTACCCTCCTGCAGGCAAAATAAAGTGTTGGTAAAAAGGTCATTGATAGCACATGTCCTCAAAAGTGGGCGACTTTTTTGTTTTGCAATATTTTCCATATGTTCCCTATTTTCCTATGATTCCTTCGCATGAGGCATGTTCTGTACGAACTCTTGCATTGAAATCATCAAGGACAATGAGTTTATTGGACTTTGGCACAGTAGCAATTACTGCCTCAAGCTCTTCATAAAATGTGTCTTTGGTATCATCAGGATTAGTCATAATAGGCGCAAATACACAGATAATCGTTACCAATGTCTTACTACATATGGGGAGTTGTAGTGTCCTTATCCGGTCGTTCCTTCCCTTTGGTAGGCTGGCTGTTTAGCTTCTTCACTAGGTTTTACTTTATTCCAACGTTAGCTTCCCGGCACTTGTCTGCAGACCGACCGCTCCAGAAGAAGGTGTACCACCACCAACTTCTATAATCTGTCGCCTCACCAGAAAGACGGGTTACACTTAACGTGGGACAGTTTTTCTTTCTGGTATGTTTGTAATTGCACGGTCGTAGAGGGAAATGGGGGGGGGCGGGGGTGGAATATATATTATTATTATTATTTAGACTGCATGGATAGGGCCTACCCTCAACCGCGGTAAATACACCAGGAAAGTTAAAGCGTGAAACTTTTAGGGCATCTTTTCTAGTCCTTTCCTCAGGCCATGGAGTATTATTATCGTTCGCTTTCTATCACCCAGGGGTAATAACCAGGCCATCAACCAACCCTCGCCATGCAGCTCTGTCCTGTGCAAGCTTTTCCACTTCCTTCCAGCCTTTGCCTGTTTTCTTTACTCCGCCTCCAGATGTCGTCTCCATGTATTCCTTGGTCTGCCTATGCCTCTCCTTGGGGGTTCCATGACAGGGATTGCCTGGTGATACTGGCCTGGTGCTTTCTTAATGTATGACCCATCCATCTCCACTTTCTTCCTAAGATTACCTTGTCCCCTTCTCTCCCACAGTCTGTCGTTTGTAACTTTGTCAAACCATTTTATATCAAGAATCTTTCTCAGGCATTGGTTGACGAAACCCTGCAGTCTCCTGTCATCCTCCAGGTTTCCACTCCATACAGCAGGACTGGCTTCACATTTGAATTAAAAATCCTTATTTTTGTCTTTCTTCTTATTTCCTTGGAGTTCCAAATGGGTTTCAACATTCCGAATGCAACGCTTACTTTTTGTATTCTTGTTTTTATATCCTCTACTGTCCCTCCTTCCTTGATATGTATATACCTCTACCTCTTCCAGTGACGTTTTTCTTAGCCTGATTGGTTCTGTTTTTGCTGCATCGCCCAAATTATTTTTGTCTTTTCCCTATGGATCTTCAAACAAACTTGTTTAGAGGTATAATCCAGTCTATCCAGTTTCCTTTGCATTGATTTTAGCTGTGAGACAGAAGGGCTATATCATATGCCAAATCCAGGTTCTCTGTTTATTCAAGGTCCACTGGGTTCCATTTCTCTCATTTGTTGTTACTTTCATAATCCAGTCCACTGCCAGGATGAATAGGAAAGACGACAGTAGGCAACCCTGTCGTATCCCTGATTTAATTTGTAATGGCTCTGTGAGTTGTCCTTTGTATATAACTCTACATTGCATACTTTCATACGTCTGTCTAATTGTTTATTTTTATTTTGCGTTCACCTTATTTCTCTAATCCCCAAGACGGTGTGCTTTGCACTGAGGTTTTTAATTTGTTCCTGTCGGCCCAGTGCATTCCGCTTCAGCATGCATTGATGTAAGGAGCTGCTTCCTCCTGCATTTTCTAAGGGTTTGCTTCCCCGGGGTAACGGCCGGTGCTGTGATAGGAATTGAACCCAGCACCTTCGGCTGTGAGCCGTCCCACTTAACCACTAGCCATCCGCCGTCCCATTCTATCTAATTATGTTTGTAAGCTTTTGAGGAATTCGGGCCATGGAGTAATCAGTGCGAATCTTAAAGAGGTCTGCTTAGTCGCACAGATGGCTGCCGAGAGCCACTGCTGCTTCAGTGAAAGACGACCATAAAGACTGAGCCACGGAAATGCGGGTTCCCAGCTACGACTGTCAGTAATGCTAGACCTGCCGCTTTTCTATTAGACGATCGCGTAGGACTTGAATATATGATGCCATGAGATGGGTGGTGATTTAATGGGTGGTGAGTTGCGCACCGTCAGCCTCACTCTCTCGTTCTGATTTCATTTGATCCAGTGGCAAGATAACGTTAAGACGACTAGAACAGTGATCCGGATGTAGTGAGCGACCACGGGGATCTTCTATATCTAGCCTTCCTCCGAACGCTCCACAGCGCGTTGCTAGTAGTCGCCTGTCTGCCCGTTGACCAACAGGTGGTTCTTCCACACAGTCCGCCGAATCCAATCTTCACAAGCTGAGGTAAATAAGCCTTAAATCACTGTGGGTTTAATAAACCTATCGGCTACCCTCACTTGGTTTAGCCGGTCAATTGGAGACCTTTACACGGGGTGGGGTCGCTGCCGCATGCTGGTAAGTGAGAATTGAGTGGCAGGGGATGGCCAATAATGGATGAACTTCCCTAAATATGGCAAGACATGTCCGCCACTAGATATACTACCCATCAATGATACCACAAACACCCTTGTTAACCAATATACTAAATGAAACACGAGAAACGCTGTCCATTGTTCTATTAATGGCAACATAAAGACGATCGTACTAAATATGTGGACATTAGAAATACCGACCATTGTACCAATACTGACACAGGACAACATACCGACCACTGTCCCAATACTGACACATGACCACATAAAGATAAAAATATTGTAATAGATATTAACGTGTGACAACATATATAGTATTGTACCAATATTAAAATATATAAAATCAACTTCACAAAATTGTCGTTTATCTTTGTTACTATTTTGTTTCTTCAACGTCCACGAAAATGTAACATTAAATATAAATAATTGCACATTTATTAAAATTTGGTGGAGGAACTGGCCTCCTACATGCGCGTCAGCTTGGTGGTAGATACCTGATTGGCCTATATTTAAGTGAACTGTCAATATGAAATAAACAGTCGTGAATAAAAATGGTGAGGTGAACCACATGGACACCAAAATGAGGCAGCTCCTCCATCATGCGAAGACACAACATACCAATTGTTTTTTTAAACATGATTACAAGAAACTACAAAGAAAAACTCAGATTGATTATTTTGGCGATGAACTGGCATGAATTGCGGACCACAATTTATGTAACATGGAATATACGAGACATTAATGGAAACGACGACGAGTTAATTGGAGGAAATGTGAAAGTCCTGGCTCTAACGGGAACAAAGAAAAATTGCCAGATAGTCACATATCATTATGAAGATATGATGCTCTTCAGCGGAGTTCCTACAATTGAGAGAGCTGAGGGAGTGAGGAGGTGTTGGCTGTATTGTGGCCATGAACCAAACTGGTAACATCAATGGATGTTTTATTCATCTCGGAGTGCATTATGGTGTATGATCTCAGGGAGACATTCAATATAGTCAACCTTATCATCGTGTACAAACCAAATAAAGGCTAGACAGCAGATGTCAAAGAGAAATTCTGCTTCAAGGACGATTGCCCTGGCGAGATTCTTCTTTTCGGAGGTTCAGTTGGGAAAGACAACTCTAGGTGGAGAAAAGTAATTGGGAGATACAGAGAGGATATATTGTGTGACAATTGAAGAAGATTACTCAGTTTGTGTCATCAACATAATTTTGTCATTTGCAACCCAAAGTTCCCCCATAATTGCATACACATATACAGAAGATTTGAACTATCAAAGAATGATCAATCTATTATCGATTATACTATTGCTAC
Source organism: Ariolimax columbianus (assembly GCA_036924085.1). Lineage (NCBI taxonomy): Eukaryota > Metazoa > Mollusca > Gastropoda > Stylommatophora > Arionidae > Ariolimax > Ariolimax columbianus. Next base: position 45,915,608 of record JAVGWX010000001.1, read on the forward strand.
GAAAAATGCATTAATATTCGTGATATGCACCATGGTTTTGAGAGACCATAAATTTGAAGTTTTTGTTGTTGCTTTTTTTTTTGCGTTCGTCGAATTAATATATTCCCCAAGGCGGTGTGCGTTGCACTCCGTTTTTATTTTGCGCCTGTCGGCCCAGTACATCTGACTTCGGCGTGTTTTTTATGTAACGGTCTGCTTCCTCCTGCATTTTCGAAGGGTTTGCTTCCCTGGGGTTACGGCTGGTGCTGTGATGGTGAGCGAACCCAGCATCTTCGACTTGTGAGCCATGTCACTTAACCACTAGCCTACGCCGTCCCCTCAAATTGGATGTACTCACTACCTCACTGCAATAAAAAGAACAACCGAAATAATTTCTCCCCCAAGACAGAATTCATCATAACGCAAGAATCTAAACAAGCGAGCAAGGAGGACGAGAACGGAATCACACACGCTAAGAGAACCAAAAGCTAAGACCAGATACAAGAGCTCGTAGCTACAACTCTGGAAAATTAAGTGGAGCCTTCAGAAAACAATGAAACAATCTGATTTAAATTCAAGAAAATTCTTAATGTAGCTGCTACAGAAGCATGTGGGGAAGTCCGAATTCAAATGACTGAATAAGTAATATCTTCATGGACAGAACGAATAAAACTGAAAACAGGAGAAAAGAAAAAGGCATCAAAGCAAATATTTGGAAATAGTTAAGAATACACTAGAGAAAACTGAAATGTAAAGAATTTGTGACACCCAGAACAGAGGCGAAGAACATAGTGCTAGTTGGAAATCTGGAAATCTGGAAAAGAGTTTTTGGACATATGCGGGAAAAGAATACTAAAGACAATCAGAAACTGTTCTACAAGACCTTAACGAATTCTAAGGACAATAACTACTACCCTCCCAAATTTTGTAAAGGACGAACAGGGTGCTATGATTTCTGTTCCGAAGGAAATTATGGATCGTTGGAAAGAATACTTCTCAGAGAACCTTGAGACAGAAGAGAACCAAGCGTTATAAATTGACAGATACTATAACACTGGAAGAGACCAATAATGGAGAAGATGACATTAGAATGGAGGAACTGTAGGTAGCACTAGAGAAAATACAATTGAGCAAAGTAGCTGGACATGAGGCCATAACACATGGAAACTGCAGACGATATGTTATTCCTGAAGGTTATCAGAGCAGCCTGGTCCCACAGACTGTACCAAAAGATTGTGGCATTGCTATCATAATACACATATTAACGAATGGTAACAATCGGAAATGAAAAATTTGAAACGTGCGAAAACCGTAGAGGAATATCTCTTCTTAATATTCCTGGTCAAGTTTACTCGAGGATTTTGAAGCAGAGAATACGAGCAACAGGTTGACGAGAGCCAACGCGGCTTCCGAGCACACCGAACACTCAAGACCTTATCTTCACAATCAGGTGAGGGAAAAAGCCATTGAGTATTGGCAGGATACGCAATTTTGCTTCTTGGGTCTAGAAAAAGGCGTTTGATAAGGTTTTCTAGAACATACTTTTGGGACTGCTTCGTTTGGAAGAACAGTCCGATACTTTTGATCAGCGCCATACAAACCTTCTTTAAAAACCTGCAGGAATTATGAAATGACTTTAAATCACAAGTCAGAGAAGTTCAAGTGGGGAAATACAAGGGGATAAATATGTAACCCTGTCTTTGTATACTTTTCATGGATGATGTCATCAAATCCTATATGGAGAAGACGAAAAAGTAATCGTTCTGGTACTGGAAGATAAGGCCAGTTTACATGTAAGGCGCTGACATTTCCCGACGAAGTGAACCTGACGGCTAAATCATGGGCATCTTCATTCCAACCTGCACATCTGGACGGAGGAGCTAGAGGAGAGAGAGATGACATTGGTAGCTCCAAAACTAATACTATGGTGATCTCAATAGAGATAAGTAAGTAAGTAAATAAATAAGTAAGTATTAATAGCAATACATAGTGTACTATTATTTTTTACAAAACCAGTTCACCTTTATGTGTGCACTCTGTAAAGAATATCAATGACCATTGGCAGCTCCAAAACTAATACTATGGTGATCTGAATAGAGGAGAAGAAATACTATATTATGTAAAGCTCTGGAGCAGGTTACCCGGTAAAATAACTTGGAGTCATAATAGACAGGAAGAGAGCCATTGAAGTGAAGGAAAGCTGGTTACAAGAAGAACAGCAACCGGGAATCTTTCTCATTCTATAAACCCAGGTTTCTTCAGCATAAACGAAATTGGCAAGAAAACAAAGATGGATGTATACCGCTTCACCTATATGCTAGTCCTGTTCTACGGATGTTAGTCATGGGTAATGATAACAAATAAAAAACGCCAGATCCAATCGTGAGATAAGAGGTAGTTTAGGAAGGTGACCGAAGTAACAAGAAGAGACAAGGTTCACAGTAAGCCATAATCTTGAAACCCAGCCTATGCAGACTTGAGTGGAACAGTATCAACTTCAATCGTCTGACAATGCCTGCAGAATGCAAGTATATCGGCTACCACGTCAGTCATGGGAAACAATGCGTCAAGAATCCAGACCCCGAGGACTACGCAAACGACATAAAGTCCGCTGGGATGATAACATACGACAGTCTATAAAGTGCCGTCGACTAGAATGTAACTAGGCCAATAGAAAGATAGCGGGTACAATTGTCTGGCGCTCTTTCTGACTTATATCTACCAACCTACACCAAAGTTTAGAAGAGGAGCGACTACATAAATAAGATAGTAAATAAATAAGTGAGTATTAACAACAATAAATAGTGTACTATTATTTTGTACAAAACCAGTTCACTTCTATGTTTGCACTTTGTAAAGAATATTAATGATAAATTGCCAGCGGGACTCTTCAAATGATACACTGGAAAATAATATTCTGAGAGATTGAAGATAAAAGAAAAACAGTCAATGAAAATATGTGAGTCGATCAAATTTTGATTGGAGAAAGCTGCACAAACCCTGGTTTGTTTTTACATGGACCAGCGACAACAAGTGCAAACAGATCTTGTGGTATTATTTTAGGGTGAACAGTTAAACAGAAGATACTGGATTTTGACAAAGTACCCGCCTGAGTATCTCTCTCAAGGTATTCAATCTACCACGCTAGACTGAGCTATCTGCCGGATAAAATAGTTAGAGAAAAATAAACAGCTGTGAAAACAAATAAAATATGATCAATCTGGAGATTTGGCGTCCTTTCCAGTGGAACTATTTATTTCTTTATTTGTTGTTTTTGTGGGGGTTTTGGGTTTCGGATGGCCTTGTGAAGTGTAACTATGTTTTGTGTGTTTTGGAGGGTCATCTACAGCGGAAATTGTTTTGGTTCAGTTTCCTTTTAGCTGGTCCTAATTAGCTGTAGTGGAGTTTGTGTGGATGGACCAGGGCAATTAATTAGTTTTTATGGAGTTTGGGCTGATGGACCAGTAAAATAAGCATAGGCTGGTATACGCTTACTTATGTTTTGTGAGTGACAAAGAGATAGAAGCAAATTAGAGTTTACTTGTTGTGTGTGAGAGAGTATGTGTGTGCGCGCGCGTGTGTGTGTGCGCGCGTGTGTGTTTATGTGTGTGTGTGTGTGTGTGTGGATGAATGGAAGAGGGAGGTGGAAGAAATAGTTAGTATATATTTATATAGATGTGAGGGGGAGTGAGTGAACGAGTGGTAGAAGCAATAACGTGTGTACATTTATGTATATGTGGATGTGAGTGAGTGAGACAAAAAAAAAGAGAGAGAAAAGACATAGAAAGAGTTGCGAAAGTATGTTTGTCCTGAAATATAAAAATCATATTGTAAGACCAGTCTCAAATTGCTGGCCACCTTTATCCAGAATCCACCGTCCTAACGGTTATTTAGACAAGCATGAAGTTCTGAACGACAGTATCCAGTACTACTGACGCTGCTATTCAAGCCATCACGTCACAGACATCATCAATGTCGCCAGAATTCAGAGAGAAATCTCCTAGTGAAAACAGTCTTCAACACCATATGGGAGACAATCATTATCTTATTTCAAGTAGGGAGAACAGTTACCTCTGTTGTTCGCACGTGCTTATCACCATCATTACCATGATTCCTGCTCCCTGGTGTTGATTTCAAAGAAATGATATTTCTCTCACTAGAGTTATCAACTTACGTGATCGAGGTTTCGTTCTTTTAAATATTATATCACACCACCTAATTGTTTCTCTCCAGCAAAGCAAATCAGCTAATCATCTCTTGTTGAGTACATCTTCATAAAACATCGTTTTCTTCTCCTGTATGCTATCTATAATCAAGATACTTTTGCAGTCTGCGATTTCCAGGACTTCCTTATGGTTCTAGTGTTTTCTAGCTGCATTAAATTCTGCAATATTTGGCATGCAGACCTCGTTCAATGCGTTTAATGCGTAAAACAAACTGATATTCTGGCAACCGTGAACGAGTTTAAATTATAGCATCAGAAGGAATATAACAGTTCTTCAGTCTGCAGCAGATGCTATTATTATTTTGAAAAAGAATTAAATTATTAATAGTAATTTATTTCTTATAAACTAGATATGTTTGCAGTAGATGAAATAATAACAATCACAAATGTTCTGCACATGAACACGAATTTACTGTTTTTAATTGTTTTTAAATTTTGACGTTTGATTTTCTTCCACCGATTCTTCTACTTTGTTCTTTAGAGAAATGTTGTTTTGGCCACAACTTGCTCAGCTCAAGTTTATCGGTATGTGGATTACTCTGACCATACATTTGTCTACTTCGTTCTATTGAAACAGACCAATTTGTCTAAGAGGTCCTTTTACAAAGACAATTCGTGTATCTAGGTCACCCCTACATGGTCGGTTTGTCATAACCCAATTTTAACCTTTCAGCTTGAATTACATGGATTCTTAATTCCCAGAGAGTGGTTGCTTTTAGATCATCGAATAATCGGAACACTGGTAGACCAATTGTTGAATGTATCGAGTGAGAGACACAATCGTGATTATAAGATAGCCGGGTAAGTAATAATGTGTCACCGACGGAGATATGTATGCTAGATCATATAATACATGCGGAAGGACATGATATGTCGATGACAGACATTAGCCACATTATAAGATAGCTGGATTAAGTTAGGATGTGTCGATGAACACACAAAAGCCAGAACATGAAATAGCTGGGGTAAGAAAAAAAATGTGTGGATGAAAAGTCAAAGCCATATTGGTCGATGAATAGACAAAAGCCATATTGGTCGACGAACAGACAAAATCCTTATTATGAGTTAGACGTGGTAAGTAATGATGTGTCGATGAACAGACAAAATGCAGATCATGAGATGGCCGGTGTAAGAAAAAATGTCTTGATGAAAAGCCAAAGCCATATTGGTCGATGAAAAGACAAAAGCAATGTTGGTCGACGAACAGAAAAGACACATTATGAGATAGCCTGGTTAGGTAAGGGATGTGTAAATGGAGACACATAAGCTAGATCAATTCTTCTCAACCTTTTGTTTCATTCAATCGTTTAATCCTATCATCATTCCTCTATCCCTACGATTGTCCTACATAATATGCATACACTATTGACAATTTTAGTTTTGCTATATTACTACATATACATAAATGTGGATAATTTTTATAGTTAAAAAAGAAAAATTTAATAGCAAAATGAAATTTGGAAGGATTTTAAAACTTGAATATTCGTGATATTTTTATTTTCATAACTAATTACTTAACCAGTCAAACTAACGAATAATTAAATCAATAAACCGTTCAGTGGAATACCAGGTTATTGTAATCCTGTTTACTTAGATGAAGATTACAGACAACAAGAAATATGTGCATGTTTTTTTTTTCTTGACCACTTCTTGGACACGAGGAGGAATGCTTGGAAAAGCATAACTCAGGTTATTTTCTACCTTCTATCTACATCGTTGCATCGCTTTAAGTTGTAACAGAGTTGAAAAGCCTGACTCACAAAGAAATGTTGGCACAAATGGATGCAATGCATAGATGTACGTTTCTGTCACTGTTGGGTAGGAATTAAACATCAAGGGCCAGAATGATGTGACTTATTTCTCATCGAACACATCTCATGCTACCGAAGGGACATTGCAGACTTAAGACCCACCTCCTCAAAATGGATCTTAGAGACACCGCCACATGCGATTGTGGAGCACCAAAGTAGACACCAGAATATATCCTTTAGGGCTGCCTCACTTAAGCAGAACAAAGAGCGGAAGTCTGGCCGAGTGAGCGACCATGCTCGAAAAAGAAAATGTACAGGACTGGCGAAAACCTGAAATGCAGTCTCCTTCGGGAACCTCACCAGGCTAGGTGCACATCATCAGTTGATCTAAGAAAATGAAGCCACCGAATCAGTCTTGAGCTCTAGAATGTCACCTTGATAATCATCAGGAACATTTTCAGCTGACGTCCAACGCCTTATCACATAGTTCAGGACACCATCAGCTGAATGTGTTTTGTAGTGCTGTCTCATGATGTAAACTTTTATTTTCCTCAAATTATGGAAGCACTTGGTCCTAACCATCAGCAACAAGAACTGATGACAGTTTCTGAACCATTGCAACTTTCACTCCCAGTATTTCAGCTTATCAGCACTCTAGAAATCAACGAATTTAATAATAGTTGTATTCCTTCCTCGCATCCGAGGATTCAGTTTGTTATGACCAAGCATGTCAACTAAATAGGCAAGGCGCATGAACCGGCAAAAATCTCCACCTTATCCTGAACTTAATATTTTTGGTTCGACTCTAAGCTTAAATTTTCGCGCAGTTACATTTTCTCTTGACAGCCGTTAATGATTTTCGATTGGAAAAGAAAAAAAAGTCGTGGATTGAGAGCTTTTCCATTGAAAATATTCACAGCTGAAAATGTTTGATCTAAAACCCTCAATACTGGAGCTGAAGTGTGTTTTAATCCAGTACCTAATCGTGGATCACAAAATGAATACCTTTCTCATTTGGAGCTCGCTTTTTCACATTAACTTTAAATCCATATTTTGTCCTCAATATATGGGTATAGTAAAACGAGTTTTCCCTCAACGGATTTTCAGATTCAAAGAAAATATCTGAGGTCATAGTAGTTGTTTCAAGAGCAGAGCAAAAGATAAACCCCTATTCAAATGAATTTGAGTGAACATACGAGAATCTAACCAAAAGTCCCCAACATCGGGGAAAGTATTGGAAAATTAGCCAAATCTTGCAAATGAGGTGTCTTGAGCAACTGGATACTTGATGTCAGTGACAGTTTTGCTGATTGTCATTAGAAAAGTACTCTTTGATAGTGAAACTGCTGCATGTTTTGTTTTTTTATCAATTTATTTCCAAAAACAATTCCCACAATTTTTAGATCGCAAAGTTTGATCCCAGATACCCCTACTGCATGTTGTAATCTAGAATTATCTCAACGTTCTTCACACATACAGTGACAGACGAGGGATAGTGAAAGTGAAAAGGCTATGTAGCCACAACACAGTAAGTGTGATGTCATATAGGTTATGTACAATACGTACATGTGTTTATTGTAGAAGGAGCAATATTCCAACAGTTTGAGCCCTATTTCACCATGGGAACCAACAAATTCACTCTCTGGCTGGGGTAGATGAGACTTAATTCCACCCCCTTTCCCTCGATTGAGAACCTTTGAGCTAGATGACGGAAATGCTGGGGTAAGAAAGTTGGTATCGAGGGACAAGCCAATTCATTTAGAGCTAGAGGTGCACTCTGACGCTGATCACACGAACCATTCAAGCACGCCATCATGACATTTCGGTTTAGTTCAAGCACAAAAGGGTCCAGTAAAGTGAGCTTTCGCGATAATCCTAAAAGATCGCATGTTCGTGTCCTGTGAATTGAATTCCCTACGATTTCATTTGCTTATGCAGTTAGAATGTGGCAGATAAGGTAGCAGTCTTGTTTTCTGTTATTAGGGATTGCAGTTTCTATTGGACAGGGCAGCTAATACCATATAAAGCCCTCTTTAGTAGCCGCACTTTCTTACTCTGTATAGAGAGATATTATTTCTTTCTCTTGCGGCTTATACTCTCTGCAACATAGGGTAGCTAGCACCATGCACAACCACATTTAGTAGCCGTACCTTCTTCATGAGGCGTGGAGGTCTTCTTGTGGTTTACTGGGGCTAATAGTTTCAACAATAAGGTCTAGCGGATACCATTCCCAACTCTAATCAGTCGCCACTTATCACATCCTTGACAAGTTGTAATTCAACTATTCGGTCTTTCCTACACGGGCTCCAATAACACACGGGCGCACTTAGTCGTGAGCCAATGATGAATTCTGGATAGTAAAGCAATAGACACATTACAGTAACAAAAATGTAGTTTTACGCAGCTGATCTGGAACTCTTGTCACACAATCACAACCAAGTGTAAGAGAAATTTGATATGGTGAAAGAACAACCAGCCAAATCGGGACTGAATATCATCTTGGAGATATTAACAAATAACCAATCAAGCTGGAGTGAGAGCCGTTGGATGAGGTGGTTACCTTTACCTATTTGGGCAGTACAATGATGCGTCACAGGTTACAGATGCGAATGTAAAAACCAGAATTGAGACGGCAAGAATGGCATTCATGACACTAAGCAACATATGAAGATCCGGAGAAGTCCCGATGCACGTCAAAGTTAGAATATTCCAAAGCCGTGTCAGGCCAATGCAATTGTATGGAGAAGAAACATAGAGAACAACCAATGAGATATAATAAGAAGTCCAGTCTTTCATTAACAGAAGCTTACGAAGGATAATGAGCAAAAAAGTGGTGCGGTATTGTGATAATTGAAGCGCTGGAACGAACAACAGCCACTGAAACAACAAATTAAAAGAAAAAAGTGTTCATGGATAAAACATACACTGAGTAAGACACTGTCCTATATATCCAGGAAGGCTCTTACATGGAACCGTCAAGTGAAAGGAAAGAGAAGTAGACTTGAACGTACACAGGGAAGAGAATGTGAGAAGAAACTATGACTAAAAACTTTGCACACAGAAAGACAAAATAATTGCAGAAGATGACCGCTGTGACGTTGACATCGGAACTGTGAGTGCAATAGGTAAAAGAAAAAGCATTCTGGAGAAGGTATATCGAATAACATCAATTTTAAGATGATTATAAATATAACTACCACATGCATCTGGTACATAGCACTGTATGGCTCTGAAACATGGACTCTAAATACAAAGGATGAAAAGACATTACACGTTTTTTTAGACGTGGTGCTTTCGCAGGATACAATTAGTGATTCGGGCAAAGAAGGAAAAAAGGTTAAACGACAAAATGTTTAACTATAGTGTTTAACATAGACAACTAGTTTAATAAATGCAGACAAGTAAATTGTTCTGGCTAGGTCACAGTATGAGACACCGATGTCTATTATTGGAAGGTAAAATTCAAGGCAAAAGAAGGTAAAAGTCAAGGCAAAGGAAGTAAAGGGCGTCCAACAAACAAGTACATCACACGGACGGGCAAGAACATCAGGATGGAGACTTATGCTGAGCTGAAGAGATCTGAAGAGAATAGTGTACAGTGGAGTGGCATGATCAGACGACTTCAACACGTCTCCAGACTGACTAATCTTATGATGATGACCCGGAGACAGACAAAAAGAGTATTCCAGGACCCTGTATGCTGGTCGGAAGTAGTCAATGATCTATGCACCGATAGTCAATGATCTATGCACCGATAGTCAATGATCTATGCACCGATAGTCAATGATCTATACACCGATAGTCAATGATCTATGCACCGATAGTCAATGGTCTATGCACCGATAGTCAATGATTAATGCACCGATAGTGAATGATCTATGCACCGATAGTCAATGGCATATGCATCGATAGTCACAATCGTTTATGCACCGATAGTCAATGGTCTATGCACCGATAGTCAATGATTAATGCACCGATAGTCAATGATCTATGCACCGATAGTCAATGATTAATGCACCGATAGTCAATTGCCTATGCACCGATAGGCAATGGCCTATGCACCGAGAGTCAATGGTCTATGCACCGATAGTCAATGGTTAATGCACCGATAGTCAATGATCTATGCACCGATAGTCAATGGCATATGCATCGATAGTCACAATAGTTTATGCACCGATAGTCAATGGTCTATGCACCGATAGTCAATGGTCTATGCACCGATAGTCAATGGTCTATGCACCGATAGTCAATGGCATATGCATCGATAGTCACAATAGTTTATGCACCGATAGTCAATGATCTATGCACCGATACTCAATGGCCTATGCATCGATAGTCATAATAGTTTATGCACCGATAGTCAATGGTCTATGCACCGATAATCAATGGTCTATGCACCGATAGCCAATGGCATATGCATCGATAGTCACAATAGCCTATGCACCGATAGTCAATGGTCTATGCATCGATAGTCACAATAGTCTATGCACCGATAGTCAATGGCCTATGCACCGATACTCAATGGCCTATGCATCGATAATCACAATAGTCTATGCATCGATAGTCACAATATTCTATGCACCGATAGTCAATGGTCTATGCATCTATAGTCACAATAGTCTATGCACCGATAGTCAATGGTCTATGCACCGATACTCAATGGCCTATGCATCGATAGTCACAATAGTCTATGCATCGATAGTCATAATAGCCTATGCACCGATAGTCAATGGTCTATGCATCGATAGTCACAATAGTCTATGCACCGAGTAGAGGGATAAGCTCTTATTGTATTTTTTAAAACATAAATGATGTGCCTCTGGATAATAGAACGAATGTTATCAATAAGAAATACCAAAACTGAGAATAGTTGTTTACCAAAAACAATAATTAACAGATCGATACTGGCTTACATTTTTTTTAAAAGCAGGCACACCTCATTATAAAGGAGACAGGAGAAGTTCGATTAATATGTGAGAACAGAAAGGAGCAGAGTAAAAAGAAACCGCAACATCTTCTTGAATATGATGACAGGATGACTGGGAACACCCAAACGATATGTAGTGCTCAAATGTCAAATGACTACGTATCTAGCAGATAGACGTGGAAAAAATAACCATGTATACATTTGAAAGCAAACTAAATAATGTGTACAATTCTCTGCATTGCGTACGATTTTCTAGTCCCTACATAAAACAAATTTACAGTAATTTCCTTCCGTCATCACGCAGATTGCAATTACCTCCCTACATTTACATTATGAACAGTAAAGAATTCACGGACAATTTGCTGTTTTCCCTCGTCTTCTCTGTCAGTGTATTGCGGTAGCCCTCTTTCTTTCCATATCTGTGTGTATAATTCCCGGTCTAGTGAGAGTAACAGCTACCGTGGAAAAAATCAGATTTATCAACGCCAAAGCAAAATGTCGCAACGACCTGGAAGCGCTTCCTACCACGCAAGGAGAAGTCATGATTAAATGCATCTCGTTATACTATAAGTTCGACATGTACATTGTTTTCTATTTTCAGGTTACAATTTCAGTTACAATTTATATAAAATATGTATTTGATCTGATATTTCATTCTGTGATTTGTCGTAGTTTCCTGTTTTCTTTCTTACTCGTCTAAAAGACTCTTTGCCAAACACCTTTGCAAGAGTCGGAGTCAAATCACCAGACGTGTTCATAAAAAGACTGAACATGTAATAACTTGAGCTACGTTTATTATGGCCTTTTGCGCAGCCTTTATTATTCAATGTTTGGAGACATTCTTTACTGGCTCAAGCGATCTTGTCTTATGTTTGCCCCCACTACCCGGCTCTTACCACACCCAACTAAACATGAGATAAGATCATCATCACTACGTGCCATGGCGACTGACGTTGACTATCATATCTTCTTCAGTAGTGCTTGGTGTTTAAGAGGAACAGTCACCGAAACAGCGTCAAGAAGACACTACCTCTGTGTGAATGCTCTACTACAAGAGAGACATGCCTTCCAGAACCATAAGACCACAGTTCTTGTATTGGCTCTTAGCGCCATATTTACACAAATCTAAGACGAATGTCATCATATAATAAAAGGCCGTGTGACAGAACCAAACGAAAACATCCCGTGTGCAGGAATGTCATTGAAGAATAGAGAACGCATGCCAAAGTCACAAGAGCAGTCCTTTCAAGGTATTTAAAAGTATGTACGCAAGACATTTCAGACAAAATATAATACAATATCAAGACACATGAGACACTGACTCAATCGAAGACAGCATACCTGGACAAATACCAACCGACAAGACAGACTGGTTTCCCAGAACCGATAGGCCACATTCTTTTCAATGACTCCAAGACAAGCAGTCGCCATAGAAGACAGAACTTCAGACAAACCAGAACTTCAGACAAACGTCATCGCATTTATTAAAGTGAAGAAACATTTTTTAAAAAGGGGGAATGGCGTGGGCAAGTGGTTAAGTGACACGGCTCTCGACCAGAAGGGGCTAGGTTCGATCCCCATCACAGCACCGCCGTTACCCTAGGGAAGCAAACCCTTAGAAAATGCAGGAGAAAGCAAACCCTTACATAAAATGAATGCTGAAGTGGGATGCAACGCACACCGCCTTGGGGATTAGAGAAATAAGGCCAAACATTTTTTTAATTTTTTTTTTAAAGCAGACGGACAGCTCTACATCTGAGCAGAAGCAAGCACAGAGGAACATAGAATACGTAAGCACCGTATTCCACAAAGACAACAAAGAAGTAACACAATAACTCAGTCAATTTACTGAAGCAGCTCTACCCAAGAGAAACAGTCCTTCTCATGGTTACCACACGTGAACAGATAACATCCAAAAGTTCAGCAAGACTACATGACTCAACAACACAACAACAAAAAATACATTCACCTCACTGAAAAAGTCAATCACATCATAAGATAATAAATAAGTTGTAAACCACAACGGATGTGCAGGGCTAAGCTTGACCATAAACATGCAACAATTTAAAAGAAGCAAACAAACAAAAGCGACAGGAGCTTATAACTCAGTGAGCGTAGATTTGAATAATAAAAATTGTTCAGCTAGGTGGCTAAAAAACTGAAACGTAAAAGGATTTATGGACACACTAGGCGTACGCAATGTTGAAAATAGAATTAAATTACCACAGGAACATCAAAATAATCAACACTTTCTAAATTAACGCAAAATAACCCCTTCCCACCCCCTTCACCATATTTATTTAATTATGGGGAACATCAGCAAACCAACAGCAACCAACTTAACTTAAACAACATTGGGGACGGCGTGGGCTACTGGTTAAGTGACACAACCAGAAGGTGCTGGGTTCGCTCCCTATCCCAGCACCGGCCGTTATCTAAAGGAAGTAAACCCTTAGAAAATGCAGGAGGAAGCAGACTCTTACATAAAATGCTTGCTGAAGTCGGATGCACTGGGCCGACAGGCGCAAAATAAAAACCACAGTGCAACGCACATCACGTTGGGGATTAGAGAAATAAGACGAACGCAAACAAAAAAAACAACTCCAAAAAATATTTTTATGACAACAGCCATACCACTAGTATACTGCAATATTACTACTATAATATTACACTACACGTACAATAGATTTATACAACTTCTGAAATGCCAAAATGTGTTTGAAAAAATTAGCGATATTGTTGTTATTAACCGAATAGGAACAAATTGGAAGGAAAGGATGACTTCACTTTTCAATATATTCCCCACCACGTTCAATGCACGTATGCCAGCGCTCATGACAGTCTCGATTCTGTAGCGACATCACTTTTGATCCCTTTAGTCTCGATTCTGTAGCGAAATCACTTATGATCCCTTTAGTCTCGATTCTGTAGCGAAATCACTAATGATCCCTTTCCCCTGATCGTCCGTATCGAATTCCTTCTAGAGGGGACCAAACATGATAATTAATCTATGCACACGTCGGTGAATATGTAAGATGTGGAAGACACTCCAAACACAGATCATGATTGTCGGACGAGAAGTCAACAGCCGGGTATTATAATGCTGTAACCGCATTCCGGAACTGATCAACACGGGAACGCGTTTACCTGATTGCAGGTTTCAAGTTGTTTTGGAGCAGATTACAGGATTCGCTGGTTGATAATGAGTCCTCTGGGCATGTAAAGTTTCAGAAATTGGTATTTACAGTTCCAGAAGAACGTGAGCATCAATTTGGCAGCCGACGGAGTTGTACTGAACTTCCTTTAATTCGGCAAGATTGTATATAGTCACTCTATGCTGGCTCGTTTATTCTCCGGCTGGTAGTAGTCGACCCAGCTAGTGTCACTAACAACTGTACAGCGGAATAAGCTAAATCTTGCAGCTTCATAACGTCTAAAGTGTTTCACAATCATTCATGGGACATTCTTTCAGTTCGAGGATGTTTTGGTAAACAGCTAGCAGAGACTTTGTGGGACTGCAAGACGTAGTTCATAATATGCTACTCTAAGACATGACTAATCGTGAATTCTCCAGCCACCTCGTACATTGTTCCTCACCGATTTTCCAGAAACTCTTTCAACTGCAGCGATAGCGTCATGTATATTGACGGTGTGAAACCGGCCAGGGCGAGCCGCATCTGTCACAGTTGAAACCACACTTCCAAACTGCATGTGCCACTCATAAACCTGCTAAAGCGGCACATAAGCGTCCCCATACTGCCTTTTCATGCCTTAATGAATTTATGTTGGTTTCTCACAATCACAACAACCGCTCACCCCTCTGCCTTTCCCCCTCACCCTTCTCTGCCTCTCTCCCTCACAACTAAAAGAACCAGGATGTATGTGCGTTGCTACTATCGTGTGCGTGCTTAAAAGTCGGCGTCCATAATGGCTATGGTTTGTGAACGTCATATTCCACTCAGCACGACGGCCTAGCCATACTGGTACCTCGAGGAGTAGGGTATAACATATATGTAGTACAACTGTCTTCAACGTCATTTTGACTATTTATTGCCATATTAAAGTTACTTCTGGACTCCTCCTAGCACATCAGTATTTCTATAAGTAACAAGCTGTCCATATGAAGTTCTGATCAGACGACACCATGTTTACAGGCTTTAATCCTAGATCTTAGACATAACTATAATTTAATTAACCTCGCAACAAGTACTGTAGTATACAAACTTCATCCTCTTCTTTGTCTAAAAACATAGACAAGTATGAGTCGATTCGGCGTCGAAAAAATCACACAAAAACTGCAATAAGATAATTGGACAACCTATGAAACTAATTACTAATACCAATAACTAATTAATATATTTACACCTGTTAATTATTAGTTAGTTATTAGTTAGTAATTAGTGTTGGTAATTCTCATTAACAAGTGTTAACATAAACACAACACTTTCTGGCACACGTAAGACAATTGAAATTGTTCTTTGTTTTGTAATCCTGAAGTATGATGGGAATGCAGCAGGCCATAGTTCAGGAGGTTATCATCATCATCGTGTTGATCAGTACTGAGACTAGTTGTAAGGTTTTCTGAGCATGTCTCTTCATTTGACACGTTCCTCTGGTTGATCAGTTCTCAGACTGGTTGTAAGGTTGTCTGAGTATGTCTCTCTATTTGTTCATATCCTCAGCATGTCTGTTCATTTCATCAAAAAGTTCAGACATGTCCCTGCATGCCTGAGATGTAAAGGTGAGTCTTGGTTAGCCGAGTCCTCTCTTCCTTTCTTTCTTTTTGTGTTCGTCTTGTTTCTCTATTTCCCAAGGCGGTGTGCGTGGCAATATGTTTTTATTTTGCAAATTTCTGCCCAGTGCATCCGACTTCGGCAAGCATTTTATGTAAGGGTCTGCTTCCTCCTGCAATTTCTAAAAGTTTGCTTTCCGGGACAACGGCCGGTGCTGTGTTGGGAATCGAACCCAGCAGCTTCGGATTGTGAGCCGTGTCACTTAACCACTAGCCCATGCCGCCCCCCTTTTTTCCCTTGAATAGTGTCCTCTAGTTTCCGTAGAAGACTTTCATGTTTCAGATTGTGACCCAGCGAACTCAAACGAGGTGTTTGAATAAAATGCAAATTGTTTCTTTGTGCGCCGACTTCATTGAGAACATTGTTGTAAGATCTTCTTTCAGTCCAACTTACCCTTTACATTCTACGGTAGTACCACATTTTAGTTCAGTTCAGGGAGTACCGCTGTTAATCTATTCATAGAAGTATAGGTATGGATGTTGGGACTACAGCCAGGACTATATGCAATGCATAGCACTGTTGAGCTCTTCAAAAAAAGTATAGGTCTGGATGCTGGGACTACAGCCAGGACTATATGCAATGCATAGCACTGTTGAGCTCTTCAAAAAAAGTATAGGTCTGGATGCTGGGACTACAGCCAGGACTATATGCAATGCATAGCACTGTTGAGCTCTTCAAAAAAAGTATAGGTCTGGATGCTGGGACTACAGCCAGGACTATATGCAATGCATAGCACTGTTGAGCTCTTCAACAAAAGTATAGGTCTGGATGCTGGGACTACAGCCAGGACTATATGCAATGCATAGCACTGTTGAGCTCTTCAACAAAAGTATAGGTCTGGATGCTGGGACTACAGCCAGGACTATATGCAATGCATAGCACTGTTGAGCTCTTCAACAAAAGTATAGGTCTGGATGCTGGGACTACAGCCAGGACTATATGCAATGCATAGCACTGTTGAGCTCTTCAACAAAAGTATAGGTCTGGATGCTGGGACTACAGCCAGGACTATATGCAATGCATAGCACTGTTGAGCTCTTCAACAAAAGTATAGGTCTGGATGCTGGGACTACAGCCAGGACTATATGCAATGCATAGCACTGTTGAGCTCTTCAACAAAAGTATAGGTCTGGATGCTGGGACTACAGCCAGGACTATATGCAATGCATAGCACTGTTGAGCTCTTCAAAAAAAGTATAGGTCTGGATGCTGGGACTACAGCCAGGACTATATGCAATGCATAGCACTGTTGAGCTCTTCAAAAAAAGTATAGGTCTGGATGCTGGGACTACAGCCAGGACTATATGCAATGCATAGCACTGTTGAGCTCTTAAAAAAAAGTATAGGTCTGGATGCTGACTCACTTTCAATGGCTTCCTCTCTCTGATACAAATAGTGAGCTCTACATGAGGCCCAAAGGCATGTTCCTTAGCACATAGAAGGTTAAAATTTACAGACCAACATCAAGCAATGTATCACGTGTGCTATACTTTTGCAAACAAACAGTTAACCGCAAGTTTGTGTATGTGTTCTGTATAAGTATTCTGAACTGAGCAACAATCAACTGCTATATCTATTCTGGGACTGAGAAACAGTTTTATATTGAATGTAATCTGACGGTCCGAACACCGTGCCATATATACAAGTGTAGACGGGACAATGTGACATGTGTCACTGTTAATGACGTAACAATGACACTGATAGTTACGAACGTTAAATCAATGGTGGAAAATCAATAAAAATAATTAAAAGACATTTTGCATAATGCCAGCAACTGATGTACGCCTGTCAATGATAGAAGCTTTCTTCTTTTGAGTGTTCTAATGGCAAAAACGTCAGAGTGTTGGTCGAAAATCAAAATGATCGCGTTTGCTCACTAGTTTATGCACGCTCCATTCTACTCAGACGTAAATTAGCGCATGATTTACAATAAACAAATTAAAGGCTGAAATAAGGCGCTTGGTTCCCCCTTCGTCAACAAAATGGTTTTTAAAAAAAATAATTCTTTATTGCACATGGTTGGCTTGGCTTCGTTCGTTCTCAATCTCCCGCTACCAAACCCTGAAAGTGCTTAAGTAGCAGAATGTAGTGTTCAGAGAACGGAATGCGTTGTGTCGTAGTTTACTACTTGACTGCGATATTTGCACGTTTCGGTCCAACACATCCAACTTCAGCAAGCATTTTTTTAATACCGGGTTAGCATCCCCCTCTCCTTAGCCAGTCTGCTCTGTTGCAGCATGTTATCCAGGATCACCACGTGGCGGTGTAGAAGGGTCTTGGCAGCTCTGGTTCGCTGACCTTGACGCTAGCAGTCAGCTATGGGTCGCTGACCAATGCAGCTCACGCACTGCTCAGCATCTTGATGCCCTTTATAGCACATAATAATTACAATTTTTAAATGTGTACATAGTAATGGTAAGAAATTTTAAATAAAATTATGTGTGATCTAAAGTGAAATAAAGTGAAATGAAATACAAATTTCCCATGAGATGAAATATGATGTGCGAGAGTTACATTTTGTGAGGTGAATGGTGACATCATGGTAAAATGATTTTACTCTAACACATAAATAGAAACGTCGTACACGTAGAGTGCCCAAGACATTATCCTTAACGACTGTCGCTCCTATGTGGCTACCTTGATTCCGTTACTCTTGCTGTTCTTCAAATATGAGGTGATTTGCTTCAATCTTGGTTCTCGGAGCAATGGACACAGATTCGTATAGAAATTATCTTCTAAGATTATTGTGTGTCTGCATGGATCTCAGAACACAGATTCTTAGAGACATGATCTTCTAAGATTATTGTGTGTCTGCATGGATCTCAGAACACAGATTCTTAGATACATGATCGTCTAAGGTTATTGCTTGTCTGCGTGGATCTCAGAGCAGCGATTCTTAGATACATGATCTTCTAAGGTTATTGCGTGTCTGCATGGATTTCAGAACATAAATGTGACCATTTCTGCTGCTTCTACCACAGATCACGATTAAAGTATCTGGGATCACTGATCAGTGACGAGGGCTTGTTGCCTGAGATAATTGCCAGAATAGCACCGACAACAGCGGCGCTTACCCGTTTGAAACCCATATTGCAGGAAGAGCGGCTCGCCCTCAGCATAAAAGTTGGACTTATGCGCTCATTTATGCTTTCAAAATTTGTGTATGCTTGTGATACTTGCACCATTACTGCGGATATCCCGTGCAGAATACGTGCAATGGAAATAAGGTGGTTTAGAAGACTATTAAATGTAAAGAGCGTGACACGAACGTAGAAATACGACGAAGAGTAGAAAACGCAACAGGGCCTTCCGATGATCTGTTCACAGCTATCAAAAGGCGAAAGATGTCTTGGCATGGGCACGTCACGACGTCTAGCGGAATTACAAATTCGATACTGCATGGATCCCTACCAGGAAAGAAAGGGCGGGATTGTCCAAGAAAGAGATGGGCAGACAACATCACTGAGTGGTCAAACCTTCTATCCGGTGAGGCACGACTGGCGGCAGCGGACAGAGAGAGATGGCTTGGGATTGTGAGAGTGTCTTCAAGTGTGCCCAAACGACCTGATGGGTTACGGGATGAACTGAACTGAACACATGCGTTCTATGTGTTTGCCACAACTTTCAAATTCATGTGATAATGAAGCGAGTCTGATTTGGCGAGCGAATGTTATATAGTAATATTCAAGTACCCATTCATTTATGTGCGTCTTAATGTTTAACTAAAAGTTTAATTCTTTTTTAACGCTTCACCAACCAATCAACCATATCAGCGATTCATATCTGCCTATTCATATATATGTCTGTCTATATGTCTCTCAAAATGCGTGTTGGAAGATTACAATTTCATTCTGAAGCTGGTAGATCATGCTGTATTGAATTATGGCTGTACATTAAACTATGGCGCAGAAACCAAAATAAGAATATATAACCATGGAAACCTATTATAAAACACAAGAGAGAAGTATCGCCCACGTCCGAAATTCCAGAACTTTCATTCAGAGCCTGACTTAGACCAGCGTTTATTTTTCTACTCTTGTACCAGCGGATCTATCCAAAATCGATCCAAGTGTTTATTTTCTCTTCACCTGTCTTCGGCATTCCGTGTATTTGTTTAGTCTTCAGGATGTCAACTTGTCTGTCGGACTATCCGCCATGCCAGTCAGCATTTGTTCGCTTGATCCTCATTATGAAAACACCAAGATATTAGTTTGGATCTTATAGCAAGGAGAGAAGTAAACATAAGCTGGCGAGCATACTACTACTCTAAGATAGATGTTCAGAAGATGAAAGAGGCAGCCAACCACATAATCTGGAAAGATATTGTCGGAGATAGAGATGTTGAACAAGAGTGGGAGAGTTTTAAAACAATTTTGGAAAAACTAAAAGTGGAATGTGTTCCATGTAGGGAGGTAAACACCAGGCGTAAAAAGTGGATAACTAGATTTATAGTTAAATGTAGAAGAGCTATAAATAAAGTATGGAAAAATGTATAAAGGCAGGTAAATGGAAAGGAACATATTAAAAATATTTGTACAAGCAAATCATAGCTCAGAAAGTGAATAAAACAGCAAAAATAGACTTGGAAAAAATATTGCTATTAGGATCAAGACTGATAGTAATAGCTTTCCTTATGTTAGAAATAAACGAAAGACAAGGTAGGCCATCTAGACAGCACAAGTAAAATAATAAGAGAACATAGGGAGGCAGCTAATCTACTAAATCAATACTTTTGGCAAAGTCTTCACAGAAAAAGACTGCTCCAAAATCCCAGAGTCTACAGATATTTTCAAATGTGGCATGGATATAGTGGGATTAAAATCAATCTGTATTACGGAGGAAATGGTTTTTTTTTAAATTCAAGGAATTAATAGTGGATAAATGTCCAGATCAAGATGGTATTCATTCAAAATTGCTGTTTAAAATTAGACACTAACTAGCAAAACCATTGGCTATATTATGTTCTCAATCACTTGAAAAGGGGATTGTTCCAAGAGATTGGAGAGATGCAGGAGTGATCCCCTTATTAAAAAAAGGCAAAAAATCAGATCCAGCAAATTATAGACCAGTGGGTTTAACGAGCATAGTCAGTAAATTGTTGGAATCAATAACCAAAGTAAACATTGTACTGCATCTATATAGGTTTAATCTAATCAGAAATAGTCAGCATATGTTCACTAGAGGGAGATCGTGCTTAACAAATCTATTGGAATTCAAGAAGAAGGTTACCAAAATGATAGATAAGGGGTGGGGAAGAGGGGGGGGGGGTGGCAGTAGATGTTATTTATCTACATTTTGCAAAGGCTTTTGATACAGTACCATATCGAAGATTATTTAGAAAGTTAAAATCACATGAAATAGGTGGGAAAAACGCCTAATGGATTGAATGTTGGTTAACGGGATGAAGACAGAAAGTGGGTATAAATAAGTAGTACTCTGAGTGTGTGAAGCAAAAAGTGGAGTGCCACAGGGCTCGGTTTTGGGACCAATTTTGTTCTTGATATATATATAAACGATTCTGATATTGATATAGGATCTATAATTGCAAAAATTGCGGATAACACAAAACTATGTAGGAGTGTCTCATTTATATCAGAAGTGGATATATTGAGGTTGGATTTAGATACAATTTGAGACTGGTCTGTGAGATGGCAAATTTTGTTTATTATAGATGAATGTACAGTCATCCATATAGGTAGATCCAATATGAAACATAATTACACATTGGGCGAAATAAATATTAGAATGATAGATAAGGTAAAGTGAGTGAGCAAGTCCAGGTAGCAGTGAATAAGGCAAATGCAATGTTAAGTATGATAAATTGAAATCTTAAACATAGGAGTAAGGAAGTGATTGTCAAATTGGATAAAGCATTGGTTAGACCTACATTAGAGTACTATGCACAGGTGTGGAGTCCTTATGGTAGAGAAGATATAAACATGCTGGAAAGGATACAAAAAAGAGCGACAAAACTGATAGTGGAATTCTATAATTACAGTTATGAGGAAAGACTCAGAAAAACCGGTCTACGGTGTCTTGAAAAGAGAAAAATTCGTTGTGACTTAATACAGGTTGTTAAGATAATCTCAGGAAAGGTTAAATTAGACTATTACAAGCTTTTTTCCATAATACAACCACTAACAAGAACAAGCTACAAATTAACTATAGGAAGGTCCAAATTAGATATTAGGAAATATTTTTTGTATTCAAGAGAGTGGTGAATGCTTGGAATGCATTGCCATAGGAGGTAGTGGAGGAAGGGACAATTAATGCATTTAAGAATAGATTGGATGCGGATAGCTATCAGAGTAGGGTAATGCAAATGTACGAGTGACTGGTTGTATAGAGACTAGAGACTATGGTGAGTCTTTTAAACCAGTATAAAGACGTTACGTTAAGGTAAGTTAAATGTGCAAGTTATTAGCAAAGTTATTACTAATATCACTTTGGGTCCTAAACATTCACACTTTTTGTCCCACTCACTTCCCTTACCCCAAACCTACTCTTTCTATATTACAAGTAAATATAAATACCACAAGAAAAACTGCCCAAGAATGACTTTTCT
Organism: Ariolimax columbianus; assembly: GCA_036924085.1. Classification (NCBI taxonomy): domain Eukaryota; kingdom Metazoa; phylum Mollusca; class Gastropoda; order Stylommatophora; family Arionidae; genus Ariolimax; species Ariolimax columbianus. The sequence goes on from JAVGWX010000001.1 coordinate 45,937,848, forward strand.
TGTGATTCTTTCCGCTTAATTTCATTGATCCTCACTGTTATCAACTCAGTTGCTCACATAAACATCCATACACAAGGATATGGAAATATAGCCAACCACACGCAAACCCACACAGCCAACATACTCGTACCACCACACATCTCGACGCCATACCTATACACACCCACCAAACAGAGACATACACACACACATCTCGCAGAGCAACACACATAACTAGAAACAAAGTCACCCACACACGACTTCACAAAATCCAAAGACGCAATCCCTCACACATCCGACCCTACACATCCACGTAAACATACAAACAAAACCCACATATAACTACACACAACCTTAACATACCAACAAGTCTTCACATGCGTACCGTAAGATGAACTTGGAATGAATTTCCAACAGCGCAACCAAAGATCACAGTTTTACAGAACGTAGTCAATTATATTTGCAACATACACATCAACACAACCACAATCACAGCTCTATAATACGTGACACACAACTGATCTAAAATACCTTCCAGAACAATCACAAAGCACAGATGTAACATACATATCCAATCAATCAATACGGTATGTCTCTAAGAATAAATAGCGACATTTGAATGAAGGGAATCACGCGAAAGAGGTAGAGAGAGAGAGAGAGAGAGAGAGAGAAAGAGAAAGTGAGAGAGAGAGAAAGAGAAAGAGAGAGAAAATAAGGAAGCGACAGAAAGTTACATAGATGTAAAGGGACTTAAAGACGAAGAAACAAGAAGACTGGCTAATAGGGCAAGCAGAGTGGGAGGATTGGACAAACTGAGAGTCGAAGTGACAGACAGATGAAAAGACAGGTAGATGGAGCGACAAATATTTAGAAAAATACATAGTATAAGCAGTAAATAGGACATTCATCTAGTTTAACAGTTGCTCAAGGTCTTGCTGCGAACACATTCTGCAATTTCCTATATCTGTCTTCGTGTCTAAACCTGCACCATTTCATTAAAAAGATATTTATAGACACTAATGAGAAACAAACAAATACCAAATAATTGAAATATATAAATTGGGATGCCGCACTCCAGAAAATTCTTTGTTGACCCACGTGAATCTTATATTCCTAGGTTTTGATAATCTAATTTAAAATAAAAGAGTTTCTGCAGTGAACATCCATTATATATTTACCAATAGTTTATGATCATCACCGAGTTCAGGTAGCGAGAGCAACCCTATGGTAGGTCAAGACAAAGTATGTAACACGGTTCAGGATGGGGTTAGAATAGTCCAGCACACGTCTGACCAGGTTAGAGAAGTCAAACATGCAAGCGGGAGGAGGTAAGAGATGTTAAACATATGCGCAGGAATAGGTCAGATAGATCAGAGATATGTGCGAGATTAAGTTAGAGAGATCAGATATGTGCGGGAAGAGGCCAGAGAAGTCAAATACATGTGTGGGAATAGTTAAAGAATTCATATGTGCGGGCAGAGGTCAAAGAAGTCAAACATATGTGATGAGCGAGGTTAAATAAGTCAAAAATAGGTGTTGAGCAAGGTTGTGTAAGTTAAATATAGGTGGAAAGCGAGGAGAGATAAGTCAAGCATAAGTGTGGAGCGAGGTAAGATAGTCAAACACAGGTGCGGAGCGAGGTTGTGTAAGTCAAACATAGGTGTAAAGCGAGGTTAGATAGTGAGACATAGGTGTGTGTCGAAGTTTGATACATCAGTCAAAGATGTGGATCGAAGTTAGATACGCAAAGCATAGGTGTGGGTCGAAGCTAGATACGTCAAACGAAGATGTTAGTCGAAGTTAGATACGTCAAACACAAGTGTTGGTTAAGTAATATTAGTCAAACACAGGTGTAGGATAAAGCTATGCAAATCAAACCCATGTAAGATACAATGCTCTGTATGCCAAACGTAGGTTACATTAGTTAAAGCCACTTCATTTAGCCTCGGTCCATTTCAATTGTCTCATCTAGACCGTAGGTGCCAAGTAATATATTGATGTGGTCTTTTTTCCCACAGTTCGCTATGTTTAATTCTATATTCTAATTGGATTGTTTTTCTGTCCTCGACGAAGAACTTTCTGAAATTAAGTTGGTTTCTGTTTCTTTATATATGTGCTTAAGATGAATTTGTTCATATTTATCCGTGTCTATTTACATCTTAGTATCTATTTCGCCGCAATCTATTTGATTTTTAGGAACAGGTCAGGTCCAGTTAGGTAGGCATTCCAATTAAGTAAGTCTTACAGTCTACCAATGATCATGAGGATAGATATACTTTTCATGAAGAGATTAAACTTGTCCAAGGGTTTTACTATGTTGTCTCTGATAATTGACTAAACTTTTGCAGAGTATGCTCGTCAAACTCACTGGTATATATTGACTGGGCCTGCTCTTTTTTAACAAGGGAATGATACCTGCATCTTTCCAATATTTTTCCTGCTCACGAGTGTGGAAATACATTATAACTTTTGGTTTAGCTAACAGGTGTTGAATTTCAAACAGTAATTTTTTATGAAAACTGTCTTGACCAAAGCACGCATCCACTTTCAACCTTCACAATTGCTTAAAAACCATTTCCTTAGTAATGCAGAATTATTATAATCCCTCTATATCCCTGTGCCTTTGGAAAATATTTAAGGGCTGTCGGATCTTGGATCAGTATTCTTTCGTGAATGCTGAGCTAAAGTACTATTAAAATATATTAGCAGCTTCAAAATTGTCAATTAAAATTGTTCCCGTACTGTGTCTTTCATTCTCTGTTTATGTCGAAAATACGAAAAGAAGCTATTGCTACGCTATTCACTTTCAAACATTTCTTTTGAATATCCAAATACTTTAAATATGTTTCATTTGAAAAGATGGGTATCTTATACTTATCGAATGCAATGCATTGGTAAATGGAATTGGTCACCTTCCCTTAGAAAATGATGAGATCTGTACAATGTAGTTTTAACACTTCATCCCTAACGGCAGTATCTGCCATGCGATTATTTAGCATTCATCTTTACTTTGCTGGACGAGAATAAATGTTTAGTCAGAATTTTATATTTTCGCTAGTGGTGATATTAGGATATGGAGCGGCTGAACAGGTGTATGTCCTTTCAATCATGTCTACATTATGTAATAATCACACAATCATGTCTACATTATGTAATAATCACACAATCATGTCTACATTATGTAATAATCACACAATCATGTCTACATTATGTAATAATCACACAATCATGTCTACATTATGTAATAATCACACAATCATGTCTACATTATGTAATAATCACACAATCAGGTCTACATTATGTAATAATCACACAATCATGTCTACATTATGTAATAATCACACAATCATGTCTACATTATGTAATAATCACACAATCATGTCTACATTATGTAATAATCACACAATCATGTGTACATTATGTAATAATCACACAATCATGTCTACATTATGTAATAATCACACAATCATGTCTACATTATGTAATAATCACACAATCATGTCTACATTATGTAATAATCACACAACCATGTCTACATTATGTAATAATCACACAATCATGTCTACATTATGTAATAACCACACAATCCTTCAGAATGTGCACAAACACTTTTTTTTTTCTGACACAAGCTTTAGCGAAAATAAGGATGATTAATTATTTGCGCAATTCCATTATGAAATCCCAACAGGGCATGCCGCGGAAGTTTGAGATAGCGTTTTTCGCTTCGGCAATATAATAATGACGTCAGTGAAGCATTCCAATAAGTGCACGCGGTCTTGTCACAGTCTACCTTTGGTGGTATGCAGCTTTGTGTTCAGGTTGGTTCACAACGACCTTTAGGTCCCCCCCCAGACAAATTGAAGTATGGTTCTCATCATATAGCATGTCCTTTATAGAACGTAGCTCCCATCACTGTCTGTTTGAAAGAAATTCGTTCCCTTGCCAAAACTCCAGCCTCCGCCACAGTCGTACCCAGGAATTTCTGGATATCTTGGTGCCATCGTCTTCTTGGTCTACCCCTCTCTCTTATACCTGGCACTATACAGTCGATTACTCTTCTCTCGAGACCGGTGTGTCTCTTGATGTGATCGAAGTATTTGCATTTTCTAGCCAAAATGGGATTGATAAACCAGTTCTATGCTCAACTCTTGCCGAATGTCCACATTTGTCTTTTTCTCTGTCCAGGGTATTCTGAGGATTTTTCTGTAACATTTTGACTCAAAGGATTCAATTCTTTGTCTGGAAGTTTTGGTAATCGTCCATGATTCGCAGCCATGAGCTGCCACAAGAAAAACACAGGCTCTCAAGACTTTTACTTTCATTGTTTTGTTGGTCCTCTGCCAGAATTTGTTCAGGCTGTTCAGTCTCTGCATTGCAATGGCTAGTCTTCTTCTCATTTTGTTCGAGCAGTCGCCATTTTTGTCAATTCTGGAGTCTAGATATTCAAAATGCTCGACCTGATCTATTTCCTCACCATCTACTGTAAATGTATGCTGACATTGTGTTTTGCTGTGTTCATTAAATTTGTTTTATTTATGCTTATAAACAGGTTTTGATTTTTACAATGTCCATTTACAGCTTACATTAGCTGCTCTAGCCCTTCTGCACTTTTTGATAGTATCACTGTGTCATCTGCGGATCATAACTCTGGAATATCGTGACCGCCAATCGCAAATGGGTTGAAACTTTAAATGTTCTCGAACATTCCTTATGATACATTCCGCATATTTGTTGTATAGATAAGGTGAGAGGATACATCCATGTCTTACTCCCTTTTGGTTCTAGCATAATAAAATCAGGTTAAAGAGTGTACCCGTAGCAGAGATAGACATAAAATATTAGGAATAGGACAGACAATTAAAAAAAAACAGTTCAGGAATAGTACAGATATAATGAACAATTCAGGAATAGTACAAGCAGAATGACCAATTGAGGAACAATACAGACAGAACGAATAATTCAGGAATAGTACAGACAGAATGGACAATTCAGGAATATTACAGAGAGAATAGAAAGTTCAGTAACAGTCCACTATACGTGACATCAACACCCAACATGATGAAGACAGTAGCATAGTTGACTCATTGATGTCTCATTTATGATAACAGAAATTGGTCGGATATCAGGTTACAAGAAACATAGTTACAGAGATCCGCAATCAAGTACCATGAAACGATTATAATGGAGCATGCACAATGTCTTACGAGTAAAAGAATGTTTTTTTTTAAAAGTTGCATGTTTCAGAATAGCAGAAATCTGGAAAAGCGAAAGATGGTCTTATTTAGGATCAGTACATTTAAACAGCTATTGAACTCTGACCTTCTAGAACGTAGTTTATTTAACAGATATATGAACACCTGCAAAGTCTATACGTGTAAGTGTTGTGGTGGTTAGAGATCTGATATTTCACGCAAAGGTACTGACTCCAATACTTAGCAATACAATTACATACGTCGGATGCTTAAAAGCTAAGGGTTGGACAATGTTTATGGGACAGGATGATATAATTGAAAGATGGACAGAGTGCATCAGCAAAATGTACAATCACGACAGACCAGACTTAATTGATTAAGTCGAATGTGACGGCTTGGTATGAGCACGTCACGAGGTCTAGCGGAATTACAAATTCGGTACTGAACAGTTTCGTTCCAGGAAAGAGGGTGGGAACGTCCAAGGAAGAGATGGGCAGACAATATTCACTGAGTGGTCAAACCTTCGTCCTGGTGAGGCACGACTGGCGCCAGCGGACAGAGAGAGATGGCTTGTGATTGTGGGAGTGTCTTCAAATGTGTCCCAACGACTTGATGGGTTACGGAATAAACTTAACTTAACTGCACTGAATGTGACTGGCCATCAACACTGGTGGTAAATGTAGAGAATGCAATACAGCATATAACGAGAGAAAAGGCACCAGGGCCAGATAACGTAACAGTAGAAGAAATTATGGCGAGTGGAGTTTTCGAGATAAATGTGATAACACAATTGTTGAATGATATTTACAATTGTGGATATATTCCGAATGATTTAATGAAGTCAACATTCATAGCGCTGCCGCAATAATCACGAGCCATTGAATGCGAGGAACACAGCACTATCAGCCTAATGAGTCACTTGACGAAGATACTATTGCGATTCCCCATGAAAAAAGTCAGGAGTAGAATAAAATCAGAAATTGGCGATGAGCAGTGCAAGGTCGTGGAAGGCAAGGGCACAAACAACACCATATAAATTACAAGAACGATAATTGAGAAAGCCATTGAGATGAAAGTCAACGTATATCTGTGTTTCATAGATTATGTTTAAGCGTTTGACAGGATAAAATATATGGAGCTCACCCACATGCTGAAATGTTTACATATTGATGGCAAGGACCTCAGGATCATTCAAAATATGTATTCGGCACAGACTGTGGCTATAAGAATTAACTGTCAAGTGGGAGATTATAAACATGTAAAAATGGGGAGGGGGGGGCAAGGTTGTGTTCTGTCCCCCAACATGTTCCCTCTATACAGCGAGTTCATCTTAACAGACATACAGACAATGTCAGGAATATCAATTGGCGGACTGAACATAAATAATTTACCATATGCTGATGACATTGTATTGATATCCTAGAATGAAACCAACTTGCAGGAAATGGTCGACACGGTAAGTTCAGAAAAAGTGAAAACAAAGGCCTCAACTTAAAGAAAAAGAAATCGGAAGTGATGGTAGTGACGAAGAGACTAGACTAAAAAATGCTGCGTCAAAGCGATGGGGACTGAATTTTTACAAAATAACACGTATACATACCTTGGCCCACACATAGCATCAGATGAAAGATGCAATTATGAAATAAAATTAAGAATAGCCCAATCAAAATTGGTCGTCCAGTCCTTGATAGGAATATTGTGCAACAAACCTTGTCGCTGGAACTGAGAAATGGAATCATTTTATGCTACGTGGAACCAGTATTGACATATGACAGTGAATCATGGACATTAGCAAGCACGCGCTTGGATCTTTGGAAGCAACGGAGATGTGGTTAACAGAAGAATGCTTCGGATCTCATGCACTGCAAAGACGCCTAATGATATACTCTATGAGACACAAACACAAAGACAACTTATTGCAAGGATCAGAATACGGTAATCATCTTGTTATGAGAAAAGGCGGCTTGGAGTACGCCATGACAACGAGAAAGATAGCAGGAAAGAAATGCAGAGGAAGGCCGAGAGAGAACATGCTGAACAGACTGAGAGAATGGCATGGGCGACAATCAACAACAGAGTTGGTAAACGACACACCTGATAGAAATAGATGGAGATTCATGATCGCAAACTCCAACAGGCATGTCACCTGATGATGGTGAATGCAAGATAGCGAGAAAAGGAATTAGTCACTTTACATGAACAAAATAACAATAACACGTACAAGTAAATATATAACACTTCATTAGGCTGGGCATCATTAGCATTATGCCAACATTTTATGTTGTGTGTATCTCGTAGTCCAAATGCATAGCCCTATTTTTCTTCTTTTGAAAAATAGTGAAAACGAATTATGCTTTATTTTATTTACTATTTCATATCTGAGGAGGTGTTGCTATAGCTGTTTTTTAGATCTACCGACGACTTCGCACTTTTGCATCGCGTGCTATGCCATAAGCTGGAGAGTAAACCTAAGCACGACACAGATATAATACTGAGGTGAATATATCTTGTGGGAAAGAACACAATCGATATAGTTGCAGAGCTATAGTTGTGGAGATATAGTTGCAGAGCTATAGTTGCAGAGCTATAGTTGCAGAGCTATAGTTGTGAAGATATAGTTGCAGAGCTATAGTTGCAGAGCTATAGTTGTGGAGATATAGTTGCAGAGCTATAGTTGCAGAGCTATAGTTGCAGAGCTATAGTTGCAGAGCTATAGTTGCAGAGCTATAGTTGTGGAGATATAGTTGCAGAGCTATAGTTGCAGAGCTATAGTTACAGAGCTATAGTTACGCATCTGAAGTCTAGATATTCCTTACCAGCAAAACTGCGTGTAATGTTTAACGCAGATTAAGACGTACGACTCACCGATCAGAAATAAGACATCTATTAAATGGCAAACTCTGTTACGTTCACCACGTTAATAAATAAGGAGAGAAAAAAGACATTTTTGAAAGAACTAAATGACTAACACAAAAGATGATGGTCAATACAGATGAAAGAAATAGACAGACATAATCAGTAATAAAGAGGTATAAAGAGAACACGGGCGATGTAATGGAGAATTATCCTGAAAGTGAGGGAGATTTATTACAGCTATTTCCATATATGTTGTGCATATAAACAACAAGCAGTCACGAGACGAGGCTAGTACACGTTCAGTGTTGATTGTATGTTGTTAGTGTCTACTGTGTATGTTTGTTGTTCTACTCCAGATCATGATCTACGTCAAAGTAGCGGGCATGTCGAAATCAGAATAATTAGCCGTGGGGAATTCTAGATCTGCTGAACACGTGCCGACTTTTAAAGAAAATCTCATGAATGAAGACACATTTCCTAACTTTTGCCTCCAGGCTCTGCGTTACCTGGCGGCAACGAAAGATAATTCCATGCTGTAAGCAAAGGTGTAGTAATGACATACAGCACAACTGTTTTTATCTTTATCTTTTGTGTTTATACTTGTATTAGTCAATTTGTTTTTTAATTTTTTTTTGCATTTCGCCTTACTTCTCTATTCCCCAAGGCGGTGTGCGTTGCACTATGTTTTTATTTTGCGCCTGTCGGCCCAGTTCATCCGACTTCAGCATCCATTGTATGTAAGGCATGGTTTCCTCCTGCATTTCTAAGAGTTTACTTCTAGGGGATAACGGCCAGTGCTGTGGTTAGGGGGTGAACGAAGCAACATGGATTTGTGAGTCATATCACTTAACCAGTAGCCCACGCCGTCGCCGTATTAGTCAATGATAAGACATGATTCGAACATTAAGTAAACTGGCCTAAAGTGTTACTTTGTAACGGAAGCTTAAATGTTTGTATGTGAGACACAATTGATGGTTTAGGAAGGTAAATGCGAAGACTGGATTCGGATAGCTACTTATACAGTTTCATATATAGCAAATAGATGTCTGTAATGATAGCTTAAAATATTATGTGTGAGGCAGATTTTCAACGACATAGATGACATGCCCGGATTGAATGTAGTAGGATGTAGCATCCATAATATCATATATGCTGATGATGCAATGTTAATAGCAGAGGATCCAGTACATATACAGAACTTAATGGATAAGATAACCAGAAAAAGTCAGCAATATGGGTTGGAAATCAACATCAGAAAGACTAAAGTTATGGTGTTCACTAAAAAGAAAGAAAGTCAAAGAGCTTTCATCCACATAAATGTAGATCTTCTGGAACAAGTGTCAAGCTATATATAACTTGCCCAACTCATTTGAGCTGATGGCAAATGGGAAAGGAAGATAATTAAGAGCATTACAATGCCTAAAAAATACATTTAACAGCATGAGAGATACACTTCTGTCAAAGCAGGAATCTCTGATCTTAAAATTGAGAATCATAAAATGCTATGTGCATTTAGTTTTATTGTATGGAGTAGTAACCTGGACTCGTACAAAGAAAATGGAGAAGCATATTGAAGCCTTTGAAATGTGGGTATTCAGAAAACTTGGACGAGTTTCTTGGAAAGATGGGAAAACCAATAATGAGGTTCTGGAATAACTGCTGTAACAAACACTTCTGAAAAAAATAACAATCAGAAAAATAAAATATGTTGGTCATTTCAAACGCCATGACAGTCTGTTAGAGGTTATTTTGGAGAGCAGAGTAGAGGGCAAGAGAGCCAAAGGGCGACATAGCTACAGATGGACAGACAACATCAGGATGTGGTTGGGACACAGTTGGACTGCGTGTACCAGCCTGACGCGAGACAGGGACAGATGGAGATCGACTAACATCAATCTCAGTTGCGGAGACGGCACTTGATGTCAGACACAATTGATGGTTTGGGTAAGTGAATAGAAAGATCAAGCGCTTCATATACAGTTCGATAAGCCAGCATGACTAGCTGCACCACTCGAGAGGTATACGAGTTAGTTATATATGTGTGTGTGGGTTTGTTTGAGTGTGTGGGTGGGTGTGTGAGTGTGCGTGGATGTGTGAGTGTGTGTTATTGGGTGTGTGAGTGTGCGTGGATGTGTGAGTGTGTGTTATTGGGTGTGTGAGTGTGCGTGGATGTGTGGTCGTGTGAGAGTGTTTATATAAGAGTGGGTATGAGTGTGTGAGTGGATCTGTGAGGGGTTGGGTGTGTGAGAGTGTTTGTGTGGGTGTGTTATTTGTGCGTTGGGTTTTGGATGTGTGTGGGTCGGTGAGTGAGTGTAGGTGGGTGTGTGGAAGAGTAGGTGTATGTGGGTGAGTGTGTGTGAGTGGGTGTGTGAGTATGTTTTTGTGTGAGAGTGTGTGGATGTGTCTATATGAATGTGGGGGTTGATGTGTGAATGGATGGGTGTGAAATGACGTGTATGAGTGGATGGGTGTGTCGTGTTTGTGGGTGTGTCGTGTGTGTGATTGTATTTGAGTGTGTGATTGTGTTTGTGCTTTTGAGTGTGTGTAGATGTGTGCATTCGTGTGGGTGAGTTTGTGAGTAGGTGTGTATGTGTGGGTGTGTGGTATTGGGAGTGTGTTTTGTGTGAGAGCTTGAGGATGTGTGTATGAGTGTGTGGATGGTTGTATCAGTGTCGGTGGTTGGATGTGTGAGTGTGTGTATATGTCTTTGTGTGTGTTTGTCAGTGTGTATGTATGTTGTGGGTGTATGTGGTGTGTGTCGGGTGGAAGTGTGAGTGTGTGTGGATATGTGAGTGACTTGACGGAAGTGTGTGTGTGTGGGTGAGTGTGTGTGTGGATGATTGTGTGTGAAAGTGTGAGTCTGTGGGTGGGTGAGTAATTGTTTGATTTAATATTGATTCTATCAAAACTTTTTAAATTTAGATAAGTATGCAGCCTTAACCGACCAATAACGAGTATAGTGAACTGAATGATCTAGCTGTTCAAGATGCCATCATTGACCAAAGGTATCCCCTTCCTCTTCCTATTCTTCCCCCTTGTCTTCTTCTTGTTCTTTCTCTTCTTCTTGGCCTTGTACTTTTTGTCCTGTTTCTTCTGCTTCTTCTTCTTCTTCTTCTTCTTCTTCTTCTTCTTCTTCTTCTTCTTCTTCTTCTTCTTTTTCTTCTATATCTTCTTCGTGCGTCTCCAAACTTCTACTTCAATTACTCCAACACAGCAGCAGTCGTAGCAAAGTGCTCTGCATTTCCACACATTTGTTCATGAACGGACACTGATTGTTGCCACGTGCTACTTTCACTAGAGTATGATGGGCAGGACTGCAAAAGATGCTCCGCTGTCTGTTGGCTATAGTTTTGACCATGTATTTATTTGTATGTATGTATGTGTATATGTATGTATGTATTTATGTATGTATGCACGTATGTATGTATGTATGTGTGTATGTATGTATGTATATATTTGTGTATGTATATGTATGTATGTATGTATGTATGTATATATTTGTGTATGTATGTATGTATGTATGTATGTATGTATGTACATACGTATGTATGTAGTTATGTAGTTATGTATGTAATGTATGTAATGTATGTAATGTATGTAATATATGTAATGTATGTTATAGATGTAATGTATGTTATGTATGTTATGTACGTAATGTATATTGTTGTTGTTTGCGAATGCCCGCAATAAGTAGGTTACTCTAATGTTTGCCTTGCAAGGACGTTAAGTGACGGGTTGCAGTAGCTTTCCTCATATCCCGGGCGTGCTGATAAAGGTGGACCGGGGTTCTCCAGGGGGTTCTGCTATGCTTGGCTTCATCTGCGTGTCGTTCACTCCTAAGGAGATCACGTCGAAGCTCACCTTGTTAGCCAGACTGTTGTCCTTGATAACAGTCCGTTTCTAGGACGACCAACGAGGAGGTCAGGTGATGGTCTTGGCCAGTATATTTCTCCTGGCCCTGGCTAACAATCTATGTGTGTTTTGCCTGATTAGACGTTAGCCTCGTCGTCCCCAAAGTAATGTATGTAAGTTACATTATGTACGTAATGTATATTATCTATGTTATGCATGCAATGCATATTTTTTGTTAATTGATCTCTAGGTACGGTGACTCATGTTACTGGATTTATTGCAACTGTGTCTACTGATACTGGGTCTTATGTTAGCGGTTCTCCAATTATTATATCTCTTGTTACTAGGTCTCTTATTACTGGATCTGTTGCTACTTAGTCTCCTGCTGATGTGATACATATTACTAGTTATACTGTTACTGAATATATTGTTACTAGATCTTATGTCAATTGTTAATGATTCTCATATTACTAGATTTCCTGTTACTGGACTTATGTTACCATAACAAATCTAACTAGGTCTCCTGTTAACGGGACCCCGTTTACATTATCTTCTGCTACTAGTACTCGTGTTACTGAAAGCGCTTGAACATCGCAGAAGATAATTTCAGATTGGACAGACAGTGCACCTAATGCAATGATGCGCAACCAAAGGGACGTAATTATCCTGAATGCTCTCCAGGATGTACAACAGTTAATGCAATTAGTCAAGTACCTGCATTGAGACCTCAGTCACAAAAGGAGTTGAAAACGTTTGAAAGTCTCCCCATTTGTCGTCAATAATTGCCCTTTTCTTCTTTCCTCGCAGCCAATTTCCGAAACAAAGTGTTTTCCTCGCCTACTCCCTTCCCGTGTCAGTTAAATTTGTTGGTGCTATGTAACCCTCTCAATTTAATTGTCTTGTCCCAACATTAAAGGTCAGCAGTTGACTTGTTTCCCGGGTGGTTAGAAATTCGATCGGCATATATTTTGAAGTTTCCATTTTCTTTCTTCGAGTCTGTGTTTAAATGAGCTTTGTCCAGTTCTAACAGTCAAGTCAGTAAATAGGTCACAAATAGTTACTAAAGGGAAAACTTAATGAGAACCGAACTTGGAAAGCTTTTTTTTGTTTCTGTACTTACATTGTCTCTTTTGTCTCAACATAATTTACATCAACATTGATAAACTTATACCATCGCTTTATCGGTCCATCAAAACCCTGGAAGTCCGTGGGCTGCTGTCTTAGCCTCAATTTGACTTTATTGTCAACCTTTTCGTTATTCGCGAAGCGTCTCTCACCAAGGTGCGATCATGCATTATGCTGCAGGCTAAATCACGCAAACATCCTATTACAGCTGCTACACTGTCTATCGTTACTTGCTTAAATCATCTCCTCAACCCACCGCACATATTCTTCTGTTGCCATCGATACAGGACGACCTGGTCGGACTACATTAGCTATTTGTTAGTGTCTTGAGAAAATTTATGGCCCGAGTTATGCCTGTATTTCTCTTTTACTCAGATTTTATTGCTGTTATTTAGAGGAAAGTAATATTAAAACTTTCAGCACGTAGAAAATATATTGAAGGGTGGAGGATGGGAGAGAGATTTGTTGTAGTAATGAAAATCAGAAAAATAACGAAAAGAAAAGCGAAGTACTACACCATCACGCAATGAAGGCGAATTGACTGAATCCCAGGCACGAAAGAGAGCAATAAATAATCTCAACCCATGACACTAACTCAGCTGTTACGATTCCAGCTTAGTCTCTGTGGTCAACCGGAAATAATGTCGAACGATATTGATGGAACGGTTCAGGGGGTTATTTCCGGTGCGAGAGTATGGTGTTATTGATTAATATAACAAAATTATGTATTTATGTTTTATTGTGAGGTCCAGGAACACATTTTAGCCTCGATTCTGACAAATATAGTACAGTTATGTTAGTCTTAGTCGAATTATAAATGAGCAGTATCAGCATCTTTATGAAATGTCTTGTTTTCGTCAACATAAATCATTTTAATATCTAGCTTACTTAATCTCAGTTTCTTACTTTGTCCCTTCTCCCTTTCTATATTCTTTGTCTTTATCTAAAAATGTGTAAATATTTTATACGTTTTGCATTTTGTTATCCCGCATCTGCCAAAGTCATATTAGCACGTGGTATGATAGTAAGTTAACAATTATAATTAAGAACCTTTTAACACTACCAAAGTTTTTATATATAGCAGTATTAGTAGCAGTAGTGCCACGGAAGACCGATGTATCGGACCGAAAGGTGCAAATATCGCAGCCAAGCTGTAAACTAGCGACACAACGCATTCCGTTCTCCGGACTACATCCTGCTACATGCGAAGACCTGTAAAGGGCTTTTTAGCGGGAGATTGAGAACGAACGGAGAAGAAAAAGAAGAGTAGCAGTAGTAGTAGTACCAGTAGTAGCAGTAGTAGTAGTAATAATAATAGTAGTAGTAGCAGCATCATTAGTAGTTGCAGTAGCAGCAGTAATAGAAGTAGTAACAGTAGTAGTAGATTAGCAGTAGTAGTAGCGGTAGTAACGGCATCAGAATCAGTAGTAGTAGTGACAGCAGTAGTACTAGTAGTTGAAGCAGTAGTAGCATTAGTAGTAGTAGTTGCAATAGTAGTAGTTGTTGTAGCAGCAAGAGTAGTGTGAGAAGTAGCAGTAGTAACAGCAGCAGAAGTAGCAGTAGTAGTAGCAGTACTAGTAGTTGAAGCAGAAGCAGCATTAATAGTAGTAGTAGTTGTAGCAGCAGGAGTACTAGTAGTAGTATTAGCAGTAGTAGCAGTAATAGTAGTAGAAGTAGCAGTAATAGTAGTAGTAGTAGTAGTAGTGGTGGTAGTAATAGTAGTAGAAGTAGCAGTAGCAGTAAAATCAGTAGTAGCCTTTTTCAGTCAGGACTGACAATAGGATGATGCATCTTTGCGTGTAGCTCCATACTGAGTTTTTGCTTTTTTCTTCCTCAAGCCGTTTCACTTACATATGTTGCAAATGCTCTATTTCCTTTAGTCTGCGTGGATCTTCAATGTGCATATCCTGTGGATCGGTCTACACCTTCGTCTGCTAGAATGACAGAACCATGACTAGTGGCTTTATGTCCCTGTGTGTACACACGTCTTTGAATCCCAGCAGAGAATATCTTTAGGAATGCGACTGTCTTCCATGTAGTGAGCATGACCAAGCCATTGTAGTCTCCGCTACCTAAGAAGAGTTTAGCGCTGGGAGACCAGTTCGAGAATGCATCTCTATGTTTGTCACTGTCTCTCAATGAAACGTTAATAATTGATCGCAGGCAAGCTCCTTATCTCCTGTTTGTCATTGATTGGCCAAGTCGTTATCACGCGATATATTACGTTATTAAATCGAGTATAACTAGGGCCTTTTTCTGTTACGAATTCAGGTAGGGGTATGTATGTGGCTGAGGAATAGATGCAACATTCACTTGCAGTCGTTGCACAGTCTACGAACTCGGTTTTATATTTCACCACGGGTCGTAAAAACACGCATTACTGATGTTTGAACATATGTCTCCAGTCTATAAGATCAGTATTTAACCGCTCAGCCAAAAGTTGCTCCCGATATGATAATCTATTCAAATAACTAAATGATGCTTGACACATGCGACTTACCAGGTTAAACTAATAATCATTAGAGAGCTTACTTGAGTTTGCTAGCGCGTTCAGAAGAAATAATCATGCGTGACACGTCATCAGACAATGGAGCTTAATTGGCACTTTAAACATAGCGCGGGACATTATCCTAACAACAACCGTACGCTTATTAGAACATGATCCACAATCTGGCATTTTCGAAGTATGCAACAAAATGTTCTGTGTTTTGATCTAACACTTCATCCCTTCATTGACCTTCTCTCGACATTACACATAAATTAACATATATCTTGTGACTTTAGATTAGTGTTCTACACATATTCGCTGCTCACTCATCGGCAGTACACAGGAGGGTGCCGAGGATGCAAAGAACCAGCTGACAGCAGTCAAAAGCGCGTCACTAATGGCATGTGTCAGGGTCAGATGGGCAGGGCTGTTCAAGTCCCTATTCCACTTCCAAGTGGTGATCCTAACAAAAGACATCATCATGCAGCCTGGTTGATAGAATCAGGATTGAAGAAGGAAGATAGCGCCTGAAACGTGCCGTATTGAAACCGGATGTGATGCAGACGTCGGAATGTCACTTTAAACTACGACACAGCGTACAGAACATCCTTTTCCGGACGGACGACGATGGAGATGTTATCAGAATAAGTTGGATCTGGATCTTGATTGTTCCATAATATTTCCGTATTTTAAAAGAGCACTTCAATCAAAATATTAGTAGATAACGGTAATTCATTACAATTCAAGTGTGCTTTAGTAGATTCTGTTTCAAGATAATTGGCCCTGAAGTGGGAAAGGCTGGGAATCACTGAATGAGAAGGATGAAGTATCATCTTACTCTATTGTAGACGCACAGATCTACATTTGACTTAAACTAACGTTACTATCAATTAATGTGGATGTCTTCGTTGGGTAGCGATCAAGAGACAACGGTTGTGCATCCACTATTCGTCGTGAGGTGTTAATTGGTTTACTCACCCCCCTCCCCTCCCACCTCCCTCCTTTCCAATGCTGGTTCCAATCCAGTGCATATATAGTTATGTTGAAAATCTGCTTCCCGTGGAAATGTCCTGTAAAATTTTTTTAACTTCATCTATACATTCGTTGTTGGATTTTGTTGTTGTTCTTCATTGTTCTTTTCCACGTGCTTGTAATGCTGGCTTTTGACCGCCGGAATACACTAAGGAACGGGGTACTCATGTTTCCTGGCCTTAGATTGGGAGTTGTTTGTTACGTTGTTTTTTTTTTTGGTTACGTTAGTGTAGAATAGCTCTATAAATAATTTTTTGTGAAGGAAAAGTATCAATTTCAATTTTTGCGAGGAAAGTTGATATCAAATCTGGTTTTTTAAATCCTGCGTCTGATAAGTGCAGTGGTAGTTTTTACGACAAACGTAACAGGTTCGTTTTCAGTTATCAGCCCACTCAATTCTACACAGCTTTAAATAGAGGCCGGGCTTACTGTTACTGAAGAAAAGACAGTACAATAGAGTCTCTAACACTTCATCACCGACAGCAGTGTCTGCTATAGAACTAGCTTGACTTAAATACAGGCTTGACATCTTGGTTTATTGCTTTAATTATGCCATTATTACTTGCCAATTAGACACAATTGCACTTAACGGTCATCAGTAAAGAAGGGTTGGTTTGAGCTGTTCTATAATCTCATTTACTTTTTTTTATAGTTCCTAATATGTGAGAGATTACCGTCAAATTGTGTATCTATGGTTACTGGAAAAAATGATGGTTGAAATGTAGTTGTACATAGAACAGTAAGGGATGTGTACCGACGATTAACCTATCAAGGTATGTTTATGGCTTGTGTGTATCGTGGGTTGATCTCCCTTACACACCTTCGTCAAAGAAACATGTTTTGCGTGTTTTTTTTTCCTCCCTATTTCTAGTTCATTCAATAAATAGCAAATAATTTTCACTACACTACGCGAGGACACAATAAAATAATTTTTTTTTAATTTTTTGTTTTTGTTTTTTTTGTTGGCAATCTCAGCACATTTTTGAATATTCTTCATGAGGACGTAGCCGGCTCTACGTACAACTCTCCTTTAGTCGCCTCAAACAACAGGCGTGTCAGGTTTGTAGTTTTATTTTTGTTTGCTCCCCTTTGAATAAATATGGACAAGTGAATTAAGAAGAAATATCCAGGCCAACTATCTAAGGCATGGCCAGGTTACTCAAAAACATAAAGGTAACGGTGAAGACATGGACAGGGCTGAAGCGGATAGCACAGGACAGCCGGACTAAGCCTGTTTTTGGTAAAAACATATACTCCACAGCGAGCTGAACAGATTTGACTGATTAAATCACCGCTCTCTTTCGTGCTTTGGTGTTAGTGTCCAGTCCTCGTGTAAGATACTTATTTGTCGAAATGTCAGTACACGGCTCGATACGTTCTCATGCATATCCTTATATTCGCTTTGAAATGTGTGAATACTATTACCCCTGTCCGTAATTAGTCTGTATTTACTTTTGTCGTCTCGTGCATGCGACACAAGACAAAAGACATCAAGACTTACAAGACTTCCCGGTTAATACATCCAGTGACGGGCATGTGGACTTATGCTGGACGTAAAGTTGAAATCCTTTTCGAAAACCTTTAAATTAAAAAACAATACATTATATGTGTCTGAAAATAAGGCGTCTACAATATTGAGGATTATACTCAGCAGCTTAGTTAGTCTATTTAGAAAACTGGCACTGTATTTATCAAATATCTATTGCAATTCTGCTTTCATATTATTTTTTTTATTCCATGACCCAGTCCATAAACGTGAAGACAATTACTGAATCTTCAAAAACGTTGTTTTAGATGTAAATATTACCATTTATATAATAGTGTTGAGTCTTGACGCTCATATTATATATGCCTCAAGATGTATTATATAGTACTCATTAGCAGAGTTTGTCAATAATATCTCTTTCCTTATGCGCTGACGTTTTAAAGATTTCAATGGCCTGGGTCGTAATCATTTGGTAGAGTGTCGGGTTAACGCTCTAGATGATTTACCGCCAGAACCAAGCCAGCTACATGCTATTACAATACGGTAATACAGTGTACCGCAACATAGAAGCTAAATACTCCGTTAAGTAAAATTAGACCTAAAAACCTAATATTTTACCAGTGACTTATCATTAATATATGAGCAAAAGTCAGCAGTTAAATCTCTAGCGGTTCTTACAATATTAACTTGTTTTTCTGAGAAATGAATGCTACCGTATCATTCCTAAGGGACAGCTATCGCTCACAGAGAGTTGTCAGAACTACTTAGAAACTAATCATTCTCTATAGGTTGCTATGCATGGCTAACATAATTTATACAACAGCTATTTTGTGATTTAACTGCTCGTAAAAGTTTCCGGCTCAATGAGTGAGTACAGCCAAGAATGAAGTGATTGAAGAAACAGAACTAAGAAATGGAGAGGATGAATAATGAGAGATAAATCGTGTTGAAGATTTCAAAGAACGGTGTGATATTTACAGACCCGCAACGTATCTCAAAATGTGTCTTCCCAAGACAAGTAAGCTAACGTAGACCCATAACGTATCTCAAAATGTGTCTTTCCAGGAAAAGTAAGCTAACGTAGACCCATAACGTATCTCAAAATGTGTCTTCCCAGGAAAAGTAAGCTAAAGAAGACCCATAACGTATCTTAATTTGTGTCGTAGCAATACCAGTAAGCAAAATTTGTCTTAACAGTACCAACAATCGCATCAGATACTATGGAATTGGGGGTGACGTGTCAGCTGTTTCATTTTACTAAAGAGGTATTAGATGCTTATTTTGCGTGCTATCTTAGATGCTTATTTTGCATGCTACCTTATCTTCACTAATCCAGTCAGAATAGAATATTTGGCATCTCAGCCAGATTAGAATATTTGGCATCTCAGCGAAATTAACAGATTTTGCATTTCAGCCAAATTATAATATCTGGCATCTCAGCCAAATTAAGAAGATTTTGCATCTCAGCCAGATTAGAATACCTGGCACCTCAGCGACATTAAAAGATTTGGCATCTCTGACAGATTAGAAGATTTGGCATCTCAGATTATAGGATTTGTCCTCTCAACCAGATTTGCAAATTTGTCATTTTAGACAGATCATATTAGAAGCCTTGGTATAGCAGTCAGCTTAGAAGATTTGGTATATCAGTCAGATTAGAAGATTTGGTATATCAGTCAGATTAGAAGATTTGGTATATCAGTCAGATTAGAAGATTTGGTATATCAGTCAGATTAGAAGATTTGGTATATTAGTCAGATTAGAAGATTTGGTATATCAGTCAGATTAGAAGATTTGGTATATCAGTCAGATTAGAAGATTTGGTATATCAGTCAGATTAGAAGATTTGGTATATCAGTCAGATTAGAAGATTTGGTATAACAATCAGATTAGAAGATTTGGTATATCAGTCAGATTAGAAGATTTGGTATCTCAGGCAGATGGGATAAGAAGATTTGGCATATTAGTAAAATTAGAAGATTTGGCATTTCAGCCAGATTAAAAGGATTTGACATTTCATTCAGATTAGAAGATTTTGCATCTCAGCAAAGGCTAGAAGATATCATCAGTAAAGAGTATATGATTTGTCATCTCAGATTATAAGTTTTGGCATCCCAATCAGATCATCAGATTTGGCATCTCAATCAGATTATCAGATTTGGCATCTCAATCAGATTAGATTTGGCATTTCAATCAGATTAGATTTGGCATCTCATCCAGATTGATAGATTTTGGTATCTTTGACAAATCAGATTAGAATATCTGGCATCTTAGCCAGATTATAAGATTTGGCATCTCAGACAGATCAGATCACAAGATTTAGCATCTTAGTCAAATTATAAATTTTATATCTCAGTCAGATTTGAAGATTTGGCAGCTCATTCAGATTTGAAAATGATGTATTACAGTTTAGATTATGAATAGCATCGCCATCACCAAATTTATAGCCCCATCCTTATCATATACACGCATCATATTCACGGCAAAAATGGCACCTCACTGACCACATGAACACCACCATCCTACCCATTTCGTGCATTGATGTATTAATTCATTCAAGGGAACTAATCCTTGCAGGAAAAAAAGCTTCCTGGCAACAATATATCGATTATCAGTTATTATGTACTGACAGTACAAATCGTGTGGGTCTGGTGTGGGCCCTGTATAGGCCCAGTGTGGGTCTTGTGTGTGCTCTGTGTGGGCCCAGTGTGGGTCTGGTGTTAGCTATGTGTGTATCTGGTGTGGGCCCTGTGTGGGTCTGGATTGTACCCTGTTTGAGCCCAGTGTGGGTCGGTGTGAGCCTTGTGTGGATCTAGTGTGGGCCTTGTGTGGGTCTGGTATGTGCACATTGGGAGTCTGGTGAAGACCCAGCGTTGGTCTAGTGTGTCAATGTGCGTCGAGTGATGTAGGACAAAATGTTAAATATTCCATAAATGGTTTCATCAGATGAGCTGATACGACCCCGGGGGGAGTAGTGGCAGTAGAAAAGAATTGGTTAAATGGGTCTGCTGTAGGCCCTGTGTGGGTCTGGTGTGGGTCCAGAGTGGATCTAGTGTAGGCCCTTGGGGGGAGGGGTCTGATGCGGGTCCAATGTGGGTCTGCTGTGGGCCCACTGTGTGTCTGGTGGGGGTCCAGTGTGGATTTGGTGTGGGCCCAGTGCGGGTCTGGTGTAGGCCCAGTGTGGGTCTGGTGTGGGCCAAGTGTGAATCTGGTGTGGGCGAAGTGTGGATCTTGTGGTCACCCCATGTGGGTCTGGCATGGACCTAGTGTGAGTCTGCTGAAGACCCAGTGTGAGTCTGGTGTGGGTCCTGTGTGGGTCTGGTGGGGGCTCTGTGTGGGCCCTGTGTGGATCTGATGTGCGCCCTATGTGGGTCTGATGTGAGACCCATGTGGGTCTGGTGTGGGCCCATTGGTAGCCTGGTGAAAACCCAGCGTTGGTCTGGTGTGTCAATGTGCGTGGAGTGATGTTAAATGGGCCTTGAATGGTTACATCAGATGAGCTGATGTGAGCCCAGTGTGAGTTGTGGCGGTAGAAAGCAATTGGTTAAATGATTTGAACCCGCGACCTACGGTACCGGAGGCTGACGTCTTACTTCGAGACAACTAAGTCCCCTATCCGTAGAGTAGATTTCAAGTTTTAATTATCATATTATTCGTTTCCTCAGTGTTAATGTCTAAACCGTGTGCCAGACTTGTGTTCGTTACTTGAATCACCAATTGTTGTAGCTCTTTTTAGCTTTCAGCCAGCAGAACTGTGTCATCTGAATGTATTTATTGATAATCCATCTTTAATTAGTCCTGGCATTTCCTCTATCCGTGGAACACAATTGTATGTGTAAATGTTAAACAGATACGAGGATATTATGCACTCATGCCACACTCCTCTTTTTACATCTTTACATGTGGATAAAAACCTGCCAGATATTGCAGTGGCAGTCTGCTCAAAGTATAGATTACTGAGGGAGTTTTCTTGTGTCTTTACAATCCGCACCTTTGTTTTCAAGATTTGAAACAGGTTTCTCATGAAGGACTTTGCCAAATGACTTTTGATGGAGTCTATGAGACACATGTACATATTTTATGTACTAATACGAGTATTTATATTTTTGGCAGTGTCCTTGTACATAATATTGCATCTTGTGTTCCAAATCGTTGATTTTGGACTTCGTTGTCAAATCTTAGCCTAATTTTCTCCTGAATACTTTTTAAGCAGTATCTTACCGGTGTTGGTCAGACTGATTGTTCTCAAATCTGAACTCGCTTGCAAGCGACATCTTGTAGTATACAGTTAGATGCAATCAGGTCACTCGGTATAGATCACGTATTGTAGACATCATTATAGTGATGATTGATTTTATCTTCACCCAACGCCTCTAGAGTTTCTACCATATATATAGATATTCCATACCTGTGGCTTCCCTTTTGCTAATATCTGTTATTGCTTTTTCTACCTCCGACCTGATAATGCTCGGGCGGACATTATTAAATTGTGATAGTTTGTCGTAGAACAGTTCACTTACATTTTTCTCCAACCTGTTTGATATCTTTCCTCGGATCTGTCTCTTTTATTTCCCTAACGCATCTTCCTTTTTAAATAAGGCTTATCTTGTTGTTTTTTTAAAAATGTATATTCGCCGTTCATCATGAGCGGTAATGGCAACAGCAGTCACACATGTTGTGCTGCCCCTGTGCGGTGAGTTTGAAGGTGGCTGTATAGTCAGTTTGCGGCATATAATCCCCTTCCCCAACTGTAAGATACAAGGTTAAGGCTGACATGTTGGTCTCGGGTGTTTTGTCTTTCCATACAGAACGCTTTCTTCTAACCTTGGAGATCTAGCGTTCCTTAACCAGTAGACAAACCTCTAGGGGTAGTTCCTCATCATGCCTGACGGTTCTGCGCCAGGAACTTCCAGGAGTTTGAATTGGCGTTGAAATGTATCAGAGATATTTTGAGTGAATCTTTGAAGCGTTTCTTTTGCCAACAGACCAGAAGAAAGGCCCTCATTTAGCTCACCACACATTAGTTGTTTCATAGCTGCATGCTGTGCTTCTTTCTATTATCTTGTATTTTAATTCTATCCACTGCTCATTTGCACATCGACACATAATCTGCATCGTATTGTTCAGTACCTGTGTTCTTAATTATGTTTTTGCTTTATTTCTTTCTTTTATTTTGTCTAATATATCGTCAGTCATCAATAATTGATGTCTATATCTTGTTGTGGAAGTCAAATTATTATACTGCCAGAAAAAATGAAACAATACGAAAGAGAACATCAAGAAGAGATTATTAGCACCAAGTGGAACTGTCTGAAAACGTGTATATAGTAAGTAGCATATCCTTTGCCGAACGTCGCTTTCTACGACCGTCAACCTATTTGGCGGGTATGAGCTTCTTGGCAAATATGCAGTACGGTTGGTTGAGAAAAAAACCCATGTCTGCCAAACTGGAAATGAGCGTGATTCGAACTAGGTGCGTTTGGATTGTGAAACGGTCGACTCACGTCTAGGCAACGAGCCTCCCCGAAAACAAGTAAACGAGTAGGAAATAAAGCACTACCGATAAAAGAGTTTACGACAAATTTAACGAAAAACAAGTATAATTAACTTTGTGAGATGGCGAGGAAGACGGACGCCTGGTCAGGCAAAATATACTGGTCAGACATGTTAGTCAGGGTCAGGCAAAATATACTGGCCCAGACCCTCCCCTCAGCTTCCTTGTAGTCGTTCCTGGAAACGGACTGTTTTCATGGCGCCTTGGCTAACAAGGTCAGGGATCGACGTGATCCCCGCAGTAGTGGGCGACACACAGATGAAGCCAAGTATAGTACAAACGCCTAGAGTACTCCGGTCCGCCTTCATCAGCACGCTCTGGATGTGAAGAAAGCTACTGCAACCGGTCACTTAACGTCCTTTCCAGAGTGCACAAAAGAGTAGACCTACTCATTGTGGTCATTTGAAACAACAACAACAACAACAACAACAACAACAACAATATCTTTGTGAGATATATACACACCAGCTGATCCGTGCAGAACGTCTGCCCGTCGTGTCAATCAAATCAATCAAAGATCCTGAACTACCTGGCGAGCATAGCAAATAACACATACTTTGCCAAGTTTTCAGGCTTACCTCGACTTCTCCATGAATGCTTAGGTATGCTCCAACTTTTCTTGCCCAGGAGATTCCAGAACAGTGACTGTCTAGTAATACTATCATCTGATTTCCGTAATGATGTATCATATTCATCGTCCACACCTTCTCATTATCTACCCGGTTCTTTCCCATTGTTTTAAAGTGACTTTATCAGACTATTTTGAATCTCTCAAATTGACGCACGCATCCATTGATGAGAAGTTTGAAATGTGTCAGTTGCATATTTCTTTGTTTCCAACGTACATACAATCGGATAGACTTGACATTGGAGTTGGAGATCTGTACTTTTCTGTTGAACTTAATGTCTTTCAAGTTAAACAAATTTATTAAAGCAGTAAATGCGTCTTTGCTTTTTGTATTCCTAATGCTATATCTCTATCAGTACCTCCGACTACATTGTTATCAAGAAATATGAATGATTCTACCTCATGCTGTACCATGTCTACCAGTACAATTTGATAGCGTTAGGTGCTTTTATTCTCACATTCTATGTTTTATCTGTGTACTCTATGACCTAATTTCAGTGACCACTCAGTAAGTTTATTTATTGTATTTTGTATTTAGTTGTGTTTGTGAGACAGAAGAGCCAAGCCTTCGGTAAAGTCCAGATCATCAATATTTTAGTGAAAACCCATTGAACACAATTTTCGCTAGCCGAAGTCGGGTTCTCCACAATCAGTCATCGACCAGCAGACGGATGAATAGTTTTAAATGACAGCATTGTGCCCCTGTAGTTCTATCTCAAAGGGCACCGAAACCCCTTGTCGTGTACAACTTCAGACTTCATATTTTCATACGTTCTTTTTGTCACCTTAGTGAACTTCATGCAGACTACATAGTGTCTGAGCAATTTCCAAACTGTCTAAACAAAGAAATGCCTTCTCATAATCTACGAACACGACATAAAGTGATGCGCTTCATTCTACACTTGTTCAATAATTTTCCGAAATGTAGTTATTTTAAATGGGTACCGGTTCAGTCCGGGAAGTAAAAGCGGCGAGGGATAGGAGATGGCTACCGCCCTCATATAGCCGAGCCTTTGAAATGTGAGATCGCTAACACCTCATACTCCTACGGCAGTAATCCTATGGGATACTTTACTTTACTTTTAGTTATCTATTCTACAGAGGATATATTGTTTCGAAAAACTCGTCTGTTTAGACCTCAACTGTTTATATATGGCATCTTTTAATCATTCTAATATGATCTTCTACAATAGCTTCCTATGCACCGATAACAGCGTTATGCGCTATAATTTTGGCATGGTTAAAATCCCCATTCTTCGGTAATTTGACTGCATTGCCTTTATTTCAGATCAACTGGGCTATTGGGTTTACCATTTTTCAGTGCTAAAATTGCTTTCCTGATGTCTTTTCTACTCGTTTTCTCACAATTCACATGCACTCCCGATTCCCTTGATTGAATATCTGATGAATCTTAACTTAACTTAACGTCTTTATACTGGTTTAGAAGACCCTGCAGAGTCTGTATACAACCAGTTACATGTACATCACCTTGCTCTAAAAGCTATGCGCATCCAGTTTATTCTTAAATGCATTAACTGTCCCTGCCTCCACTACCTCCCATGGCAATGCATTCCAAGCAGACACCACTCTCTGACTAAAAAAATATTTCCTAATATCTAATCTGGACCACTCTTTAGTCAGCTTGTAGCTATGCCCTTGTGTTATTGTGGGTGGTTGTATTTTAAACAACTTGTTATAGTCTAATTTATCCATTCCTCTGATCATCTTATAAACCTGTATTAAGTCACCACGAATTCTTCTCTCTTCGAGACACTGTAGGCCGGTTTTTCTGAGTCGTTCCCCATAACTGTAATTCTGGAATCCCACTATCATCTTTGTCGCTCTTTTTTGTATTCTTTCCAGCATGTTTATATCCCCTCTATGATAAGGAATCCACACCTGTACACAGTACTCCAATCTAGGTCTAACTAAAGCTTTATACAGTTTGATGATCACTTCCTTGCTCCTATGTTTAATATTTCTTTAATATTTCTTTTTATCGGCAGTTATAAAGAGATCAAGAAAGCCATACAACAAAAGATGAGAGAGGCGAAAGAAGCGTGGATATGTGAGCAATGCGCAAACATCGAAGAGAGACTAAACATAAATGATGCTAAAGGAGCATACAAGGTGGTCAAAGAACTGGTAACACCAAGACAAAGCTGGAACCTTATGATTCATGATTAAAACGGCAAGTGTCACAATTGAGGGAAATGATGTACTGGCAAGATGGACAGAGTACTGTTCCGAGCTATACAACTATGAAGGGCGAAACAAACCTGAGAAAACATTCCCCCCAACACCAACAAATATAGAGGATAACCAACTGATAACGAAGGAAGAGGTAATTGCAGCGGTAAAGACATTGAGAAGAGGGAAGGCGGCCGGCGTGGACAATATACCAGCAGAGCTCTTACAAGCAGGTGGAGAGGTAGTGGTGGAAGGCCTGACACACATCTGTAACAAAATATGGGCGACAGGAAACTGGCCGGACTTATGGACGAAATTTATAGTTATACCGCTACATAAGTCTGGAAACATAAAGCTGTGCCAAAATTACAGAACAATAATCCTCATTAGCCACCCTAGCAAGGTCATGCTTAAATTAATCCTCAACCGATTGAAACCCCAAGCAGAGAACATTATTGCCGAGGAGCAAGCAGGGTTCAGACAGGGAAGAAGCACTACAGAACAGATATTTAATTTAAGGCTGCTAAGCGAGAAATATCTAGAACAGCAGCAAACACTGTATCATGTGTTTGTGGATTTTAAGAAGGCGTTTGATAGGGTATGGCATAAAGCGCTTTGGGAAACCATGAGGATGTATAATATCAACGGAAATATTATAACGGTCCTTGAACACCTGTATAACAAGGCGTCTAGTGCAGTTATTGTGAATGGGAGGCGATGAGACTGGTTTCGCACATCAGTTGGTGTGAGACAGGGGTGTACACTCTCTCCAACTCTTTTCAATATATTCCTTGAAGGAATTATGAGTGAGGCACTTGGAGGTCACGTTAGTACTGTCAAGATAGGGGGCCGAACGATTACTAACCTTCGTTTTGCAGATGATATCGACGGGTTGGCGGGTTCAGAAGCAGAACTCCAGGAATCGGTCATAAGGTTCGATGAAACAGCTCTTGACTATGGTATGGAGATAAACGCTGGAAAGACAAAACTAATGACAAACAACGCTACGGGCTTCAACAGCAAGATAAAAGCAAACGGTCAAGAACTCGAAGTAGTTGACCGTTTTAAATATCATGGGTCGATTGTCAGTGATGAAGGATCAAAATGTGAAGTGTTGGCCAGAATAGCACAGACAATAGCGGCGCTTGCACGGCTAAACAAAATCTGGCAAGATAAACGGTTAGTACTACGCACGAAAATCAGATTAATGCGTACACTGGTCCTGTCAATATTTCTCTATGCGTGTGAGACATGGACAGTTACAGCTAACCTTCAACGAAGGATACAGGCCTTGGAGATGAAATGTTTCCGAAGACTTAAACGTCACGTACAAAGATCGAGTTACAAATGAGGAAATCCGAAATAGAATTACGACGGCAATAGGGCCTTTCGAAGATCTCTTGGCAACTGTCAAAAGAAGGAAACTCACTTGGTACGGTCACATATCGAGATCAAATGGTCTTGCAAACACAATCCTCCACGGGAAGGTGCATGGCAGACGACGAACGACGAAGAGGCCGGCCCAAAAAGAGATGGGAAGACAACATAAAAGAATGGACCAGTCTCCGACCAGAAGAGCCACAGGCAGCAGCTTCTAACAGAGAGGGATGGCGTGGAGTTGTGAGGATGTCTTCAACGACCTCACCGGTTACGGGATGACCTGACCTGACCCTGACCATACCTAACATTGCATTTGCCTTTTTCACTGCTACCTTAACTTGCTCACTCACCTTTCCTGTATGATCTATTATAACCCCTAGGTACCTTTCCTTATCTATCTTTCTAATATTGTTTTCTCCTATTCTGTAATTATGTTCCATATTGGATCTACCGATGTGGATGACTGTACATTTATCTACATTAAACTCCATTTGCCAGCTTACAGACCATTCTCGAATTTTATCTAAATCCGACCTCAATATATCCCCTTCCGCTTTAGATGAGACACTACTGCATAGTTTTGTGTCATCAGCAAATTTTGCAATCATGGATCCCATATCAATGTCCAAATCTGTTATATATATCAAGAACAAAATTGGTCCAAAAACCGAGCCCTGTGGCACACCACTTTTCACCACACCACTCAGAGTACTCCTTATTTATGCCCACCCTCTGCCTTCTGCCCGTTAACCAATTTTTCAATCCATTTGGCAACTTCCCCACCTATTCCATGTGATTTTAACTTTCGAAATAATCTTTGATGAGGTACTCTGTCAAAGGCCTTTGCAAAGTCTAGATAAATAAAATCCACTGGCTCCCCTTTATCTATGATTTTAGTAACCTCCTCCATGAATTCTAATAGATTTGTTAAGCATGATCTCCTTCTAGTAAACCCATGCTGACTATTTCTAATTAGATTAAATTTGTCTAAATGCATTACAATGTTTTCTTTGATTATTGACTCTAACAATTTACAGACTATGCTCGTTAAACTCACCGGTCTATAATATGCTGGATCTGATTTTTTGCCTTTTTTTAATAAGGGGATCACTCCTGCATCTTTCCAATCCCGTGGAACAATCCCTTTTGTAAGTGATTGAGAACATAATATAGCCAATGGTTTTGCTAGTTGGTCTCTAATTTCATACAGCAATTTTGGATGAATACCATCTTGACCTGGACATTCATTCACTTTCAACCCCTCCAATTTTTTTAAAACCATTTCCTCTGTAATACAGATTATTCTAAATCCCGCTGTATCCATGTCTCTTTGAAAAATATCTAAAGGCTCTGGGATCTTGGAACAGTCCTCTTTTGTGTAGACTGTGCCAAAGTACTGATTGAGCAGATTAGCTGCCTCCCTATTCTCAGTTATTATTTTCCCTGTACTGTCTATGAGAGGGCCTACTTTGTCTGTCGTTCTCTGTTTATTTCTAACATTAGAGAAGAAGCTTTTACTGTCAGTCTTGATCCTCTGAGCAAGTTTTTTTTTCAAAGTCTATTTTTGCTGTTTTATTCGCTTTCTGAGATATGTTCTGCTTGTCCAAATATTTTACATATGTTTCTTTTGATTTACCTGCCTCTATACATTTTTTCCATGCTTTATTTTTTGCTCTTCTACATTTCACTACAAATCTAGTTATCCACTTTTTACGCTTGGGGTTTACCTCCCTACACGGAACACATTCCTCTGTTAGCGTTTCTAGAACTGTTTTAAAACTTTCCCACTCCTGTTCAACATATGTTCCTACGACAATATCTTTCCAGATTATGTGGTTCGCTGCCTCTTTCATCCTCTTAACATCTGCCTTAGAGTAGTCGTATGTTCGCGTGTTTATGTTTACTTCTTTCCCTGCAATAAGATCCCAACGGATGATTTGATGGTCACTTGAGCCAAACAGTTCCCCAACGGTAACGTTTTCAATCATGTTTTCCTCTGTAGTAAAAACTAGGTCGAGAATGTTTTTCCTCTGGTGGCTGCTTCTACATGTTGAACTAAAAAATTGTCAGTTATGCACTTAACAAAAGGTTTTGACTCTACAAGTGCTTCTGCCGTATCCCATTTTATTTCTGGATTGTTGAAATCTCCCATTCATAATAATTTCCCTTCACTTGCCTTTGCTATGCTACTAATCAGCTCCTCATCTTCCTCTTTTTGACTTGATGGACATCTATAGCACACTCCAATCACTGTTTTATCACTGTTTTTTCACCCCAACTTTCTATTTCTCCCCATACACTTTCATTTTTGTTACCACATGATAAATAATCTTTGATCGTTATATTAACAGAATGTATACAGTATAATAAAACGCCACCTCCCTTAGTCTTGTCTCCAACTATCCTAACTTTCCTTAACATTGTATATCCCTCAATTTCAAGTTCACTATCTGCAATCTCCTCATTTGTCCATTGTTCTGTTAATCCTATTATATCTGGTTTTTCTTCTTCTACATACAGTTCCAATTCTTCTCTTTTATTTACTGTGCTTCTCACATTTGCATAAAAACATTTTAGTTTGCAATGTTGTTGGTTTTCCTCTTTTTGCTATTGCTTTATCATTTTAGTGTTTGCTTTTCCACTATGTATTTCACACTTCCCTGACACCAACTCTCCCCTTTGACTACATCCTCTATAGCACCCTATTGTAGGCCTATCTTTAGTCTCATACTGCATAGGCCTTACGTTTAAATTTCTAACACAATGATTGAACATATACTTTGCTGCAACATGCTGTCCTATCTCATTTAGATGTAAACCTCCCCTATCTAACATTTTACTTTTGTCTACTTTAACATCAATAAATTCCATTCCCATGTCAGCAGACATCACCTGTAACCTAAGATTGATACCTATTATTTTGCTATCTAGATAGTCTGACCCATCTGCTCTATCTAAAATGCCCATCATTGTGACCTTTCTAAACTTTTTTTCCTTAATTGTTCCCATAAGACTTTTATATTTATCCATAATTATTTCTGTACCATCTCTCTTTACATTATTTGTTCCTACCAATACTACCACATGACTGTTTGTACAACTCGTCTGTTTAATCGTTCATAAGAATGGTTTGCTCATCTCTTCATTTGCTCTTTAGTGTTGCTAAACAAATGTCCTAACTTGTCTTTAGTAATCCCATTTGCTATATTATATTTTCTTGCCAGTTTCTTAATTTGCCCTATATTTTGTGCTGTACAAAATGAAAGAAACAACAGTATTTTAACAGTTAAAGATTAGTTATTAGTAAAATTGATTATTGTCATATTGCAAAACTGGGTGAATGGCAAGGTAGAAATTAAATAAGCTAAAGATGTTATTTTAATGCACATTATTTCAATTTTTTTTTAATGGTGCTGGAAGGAAGTGAACACTTAAATATTTGGAAAATCGCCAATTTAAATAATTATCATTGAAACCATTTTTTTTAAATTCCTCAAAACGAATAACAGACAATCATCGTTAAAGATGACATTGTGATTGTCATTTATACGACATTTACTTGGCAACTTGGACATTTGAAAATGAAATCAGCCATGGCGATATTGAGTTTGAATTTTGAAATTACGTACATTAGAAAATAAAAACTCCTAGTCGTCTACTTCATGGAAGGAATCTATTGACAATGTATAGACACATTAAGGTAAGACCATATGATCCTGGTAATAATTGTCCGTTGCTGTATAACAGTCCAAAACCAAAACCCACATAATGTCGGCAAGCATAATACTTGGACTCATCACAGTATTTCATTTAGTCGGTCTCCTCTTTTCTATTTTTGCTATCCATTTGAACATTGGAATGATATTCAACGACTGGCTGGATTCCTCTCTTGGTCAGCATTGACTGCTTACTTATCGATTTTCTTTCTCTCAAGTTATAAGCATCAAAATCGATAATCAGTGAAATGACTAGTTTGTCTGCCTACCATATTTATTATTGCTGGTGTCTCGACTTCCTTCTAACAAGTTATGTATGTACTCATCGATGGTTAGAACAATGACTAGTTTGTCTGCCTACTTTATTTATTATTGCTGGTGTCTCGACTTCCTTCTAACAAGTTATGT
Organism: Ariolimax columbianus; assembly: GCA_036924085.1. Lineage (NCBI taxonomy): Eukaryota > Metazoa > Mollusca > Gastropoda > Stylommatophora > Arionidae > Ariolimax > Ariolimax columbianus. Next base: position 45,969,734 of record JAVGWX010000001.1, read on the forward strand.
ATGTGCTCATCGATGGTTAGAACAATGACTAGTTTTTTGCTCGCTGTTTTAAAATGTATTGACTACTTATAGTTGCCTAGGTTACCTTCTTCATTCTGCAGCGGCTGTCTTGTTTGTCGGAGGTCAGTTCTGTCAAACGATTATTCTAGAATTATCTCTCCGCGCTTTTTGTTTTCTGAATAATTCATTGCCCGACCGACCAACTAATATTTGCGCCAGGTTCAATCTTCTCTGACCAATCCTAGCCTCGGTATCCGATGTTAGGTCTGAGGCAAAGCCTTCAGATCAACTGGAACCTGGGTCAAACCGTGATCTCTTTACTACTAATGACAATTACATCTTAATGTATTCAATATTCGACCTAGATTGTAAAATGAGAGTGTGGGATTTCTGTAATGCAAAAACGTTTGACCTTCAGCTAGGTTAACGGTTCTAAAATTCGTATAGTGATACAAACACTCCTGACTACTTTCCAACGGATCTCAAACTGCTAGATGCTATGGTGGGTCTTGCGTGTCTGAGTCTGGTGTCTGGATCTATCACATGTTTCTCTTTGCTAATATTTATATTTGGGGATTGTTTGCCTAAAAACATAGTTTTATTTTGCTGGCATTAATCTTTGTACCAAACAGCCTTGGCTGTATCGTTAGTTTTGATGGGATGCTTTTGTAATGAATTATCTATTTATTCTATGACTGCTTGGTCATTCGTTAATTTGATGGCATGAATTGTCTCTTCATTGATCTTAACACACATGTTGCATTATCTGGTAGCTTTATCAATCATCATCTCCGAAGGAACCTTAATTAGGTCTGGCTGCAATCAATTGCAATCGGTATTTTTGTATATTAGGATTACAACTGATGTAAGATTTGTATAAATATTTGCAAAGTATTCCTTTTCTTTACATTAAAAAATACTCACACGGAAGAATCAAGTTTAGCTTATATATCTTCAGACGATAGATAAATATTTATATCACCTCGACGTCTTTCTGTGTTCTAATTTGAAAGTCTGCTTTTTAAAAATCGATTGGACAATGTTTTAAATAGAATGGTTTAACGGAACGGATAATCATTCCGGTTAATCCCAGTAGGAAGGAACATGATTAGAATATGCGTAGTTTTATAGCTTTAATAAGTATGGAAACAAAGGTTTTAAATATAAATTAGTATATGTTACTAATATATATATATACATATATATATATATATATATATATATATATATATATATATATATATATATATATATATATATATATATATATATATATATATATATTGTATGTTTCCAATTTATGGTTAGGGTCGGGATTACTGAATAAAACAGTCTTAAGTTTTATAATTTATGTAATGTTTGCATCTCTAACCTCGATCTCTAACCTTCTTATAATGTTGAAAATATATTTACTAAAATGTTACTTCTTTCAAACAGCAACAAATAGCAAAAGTGTACAAAATGAAGGTAATGTCGATTAAAAATACTACCTATTTAAACAAAAAAACTGAATGTTTGTTGAAGCTGTAATTAATCAAATGAACATGAAGATTGATTTCAGAAGAATTGTAATCCAGATATGAAATCAATTTCAAGTACTTCAAAACTGGTCAAATTGTTAGTTGTCTTCCACTGTAGACATGCATTAACCTCCCGGTTATCTTACAATTACGGACCTCCCTTGATTTTTAGCGGCTTAAATGGGGCAAAACGACACATCTTTGGAAAAATAAAAGGTTAAGTGTTTCTGTGTAAGGAGAGAAACCACTTACCGAGCAGAGAAAGTGAAGATCACATTTCGAAAAAAATGGGATCTTTTTTTGAAACAATTACCTCCTTTCACAAATGACAAAGGCAAAGGCCGCCGTCCATCGTAGACGATGAGGGCATAATTAATTTTGCCAACGCTATTTTTAGCAAGGTTTAACTGCGCTACTTTTTATCCTCACTCTCTCGTCTCGAGCCGCCCGACCCCAGTGGCAAGTCAAGGACAAGACGACTAGGGGGCGAATACGAGATGCAGGGGACTCCGCATCAAGCACTCGTGAAAAAGATGGCGGAGTCCGGAGTCGAATCCACACCACCTAATCACGGCATAACCACTTCGCCACTGAATCTCCTTTCACAAATGACATTCTGCATAAGTTATATCTTTCCATACAAGATCTCAGCAACAATTATCTCTTTTCCCACATAACACCAAGAAACAATTTTCTCTTTTCCCACATAACACCAAGAAACAATTTTATCTTTTTCCACATAACACCAAGAAACAATTTTCTCTTTTCCCACATAACACCAAGAAACAATTTTCTCTTTTCCCACATAACACCAAGAAACAATTTTCTCTTTTCCCACAAAACACCAAGAAACAATTTTCTCTTTTCCCACATAACACCAAGAAACAATTTTCTCTTTTCCTACATAACACCAAAAAACAATTTTTTTTTTCCCACATAACACAAAGAAACAATTTTCTCTTTTCCCACATCACACAAAGAAACAAATTTCTCTTTCAGCACATACCACCCAGCAAACAATTAGTGTCAAGGTACCTGGTGATTGTTGTCAAAGAGCCGTTGTGGTACCTATTCAGAAAAACAAAAGCAGTAACAAAGAATGCAGCTCTTATAGGGGTAAATCTCTTCTTAGCAACGTTGGACAATTTTCGCACACTTCCTTGAGCAACGAATCCGAGATATTGTGCAGCCGCTGCTCAGTACTTTACAATCAGGCTTTCGGAAAAGCAGTAAATGTACGGAAGCTATATTTACGCTCCGACAGTAAAGTGAAAAAAAACCACGGAATTCAATAAGAAACTCCACCTGGCCTTCATTGATCAAGAAAATGCATTTTACCTGGTAAACTAATGTACGTTATGGGGGTAATGCGAGATTAGGATGTGTAGGTTCAACTACTGGATGACATTCGTGCCTTGTACGTAAACAGTGTAGGTGCAGTACGAACGAATGCAGGTATGACAAATTGGTTTCCAGTGCTGAGTGTTGTACGATAGAATGTGTTCTTTCTCCACTTTTGTTCATAATTTACAAGGATAACATTACACAGTTGGCTAAGCTTCATGAAGAGTCCCTCAGTGAACTGTTGTTTACTGATGATCAGGTCATCTTTTACGAAAATATATAAGACCTACATCACCACCTGAGCTATCTCCATTTCGATTATAACGAATATGACATGAAGATCATGAACATAGGCAAGACAGAGACTATGTTGATTTCTCGTGAACAATTGCAAGAAAGTTTTCACATCAGTGACATTGGTATCGAATAAGTACGGGAGTTCAAATACGTGGGAAGATTGCACATAAAGTTTAAAAGGTGAACAGTGTCCACTATAAAATTGCATCAATTTTGCAACACCTTAGAGTGGCTCGTTCAACTTGGAGGAGGCTGATAAATACACTATTTATTCCTACATTGTGTTACCAATGTCAATCTTGGTCCTTACTAGCAAACCATAAGAGAAAGATCTAGAGATGTGAGATGTGATGTGTGAGAAGTGCAGCCGGAAAGACAATCCGTGCCCGAATCCGCAACACCACGCTGATGCAGACAGTAGAGACTAACCCAATTAGTGTCTACATTGACTATCAACCAATCAAGTGGTTTGGCCATTTAGTCAGAATGTATTATGACCAGCTGCATCAAAAACATATCATATGCAGGACATGCAGGTCTTCGGTTCACGAACAACAGGTAGACCATGACGTGGATGAATCGAGGGTGACACTCTCAGAAAGTTATATCTAACGATAGCACAAGCCTCCCACTTGGCGATAACAAGAAATCTACACATCCCATATCTCTGCGACGCCGTATGGCAAGAGCAATAGGACAGCAGAAGAAGACGAAGAAGAAGAAGAAGAAGAAGAAGAAGAAGAAGAAAAAGAAAAAGAAGAAGAAGAAGAGGAAAGAGAAGAAGAAAAAGAAGAAGAAAAAGAAGAAGAAGAAAAATAAAACAATTATCTCTTTACACACATAACACTTAGCAAGAATTACCTCTTTACGCCCATACCACTTAGCAACAATTACCTCTTTACGACCATACCACTTAGCAACAATTACCTCTTTACGCCCATACCGCTCAGCAACAATTACCTCTTTACGCCCATACCACTTAGCAACAATTACCTCTTTATGCCCATACCACTCAGCAACAATTACCTCTTTACGCCCATACCACTTAGCAACAATTACCTCTTTACGCCCATACCACTTAGCAACAATTACCTCTTTACGCCTATACCACTCAACAATTATTTCTTTCAGTAATGTTGCAGATCCCTCGTCATAGTAGCTTGACCACATAGTTTGTGTCTTCCAGTGTGCTGGTATTTAGATAAGCAAATGATAACAGTAATAATTATAGTTGTCCATCGCAAGCGAAGATGGCGACATCATCAGACTTGAGCTTCTAGATGTTTTATTTTATGAATGTAAAGGCGAATCCTGAAATGGCAGACCAAGCTCACCAAGGGCACACAGGTGAGGAGTCGACGGCGGAGTCGTCATGCGTTCTGTCCATTCGTGCAACACTCTTTTTCTAAGCCTTCGTGGTGGATTTTCACTCTGCGATCTGAGCACCTTCTGTGGTGTTAGCATGCCAGGTGGTATGGCTCTGTGTAAACAACTCGCAGAATGTAACACCAACGTTGAAGCGTTCTGGAGACAGTTTCAGTTAGTCTTTGCAGCGTTTCTTATGTCTTCTTATAAGCGTGCGCATATTGTGAGCTCAGCGTATAGCATCTCCTTGGAGATACGCTGATCTGGCATGCGAACAATTTGTCCAGTTAATCTAATCTCAGCTTTATTCAGAATTGTATTGATGCTTAACTTGCAAAGAACTCCAGAGTTAGGCACTTTGTCCTGTCACATGATCACGGCAGCCTACACAGACAGCTCAAATGAAAGCAATTTAACTACCTATCATGTCTGATATATATTGTCTATGTTTTACATGCATGCAGCAGAGCTATTAACACTACAGCACGATGTACTTTTACCTTTGTGGCGACACTGAAACATTGTCGGTTGTGGACGTTTGAACACAACCTCCTACACGCAGATCTGGCTTTTGCAATCCCTCTGTAACAATGTCACAATAAATGGAATACTTATAACTAGCAATGTTCAAATGTATGAAGGTTGCTTAGAAAGTAATGCTCAACCTTTTTTTAAAAATCATTATAGAATAAAGATAGCAAAGTGAAAATTTGCAGGCTGTAACACTGATGCACATGTGCGTAATTGCATGATCTTCTGACAGATATCGCTGCTGTTGTAATCCGTTAAAGCGGCGTCTGTGTGCGACACGCGTTACAAATAACGAGATGTAATTGAATTCTTGATGGTGGAGAAAGAAAGTGCGAGGGGCATTCACAAACGTGGGTATACTGTTTATGGAAGTGCAGCCGATATTAACACAGCTGGACATTGGGCTAGAAAGTTAACTGAAGTGGAAAGACGGAACTACATGATCCACCGCAGTCTGGGCGTAATTCCACAGCCACTAGCCCAGAAATGTTGCAATGCGCAGAAAATCATCATCGCATCACAATCGACAATATGTCAGCAATGGAAGTGCGGTAGCAATTGTCTACATCTTGGATATTCTAAGATATGCAACAACCGACAATAGACTTCAAGCGTACATTATTATGTAACCAGGAAACGAGCTGGCACACGAAAGACATGCATGCCCTTGTTTCGGGCTGGGATAAGGCATAGAAATGAATGGAGATTATAACTTAGCTTAACGTCTTTACACTAGTTAAAAATATTCTGCAGAGTCTTATACAACCAGTTTCTTAGAGGGTGGTTAACCGATATGCGAGTCCATTTTAATAGACTCAAACACTAGAGCAAAGTAGACCCGCAGCCTGTTAGCCACCATCTATGCTGGTCTTAACAAACCACCTTCTCGTGGTCGCTGCTATGCCTCTTTCACAACCTTCATTTACAAACATGTTACGATACGCCGGAGGGGGGGGGGGGAGGGGGGGGGGGGGTTAACTGAGGTCTATACTCTCTAGCCCATGAACTTTTCACGTGACAAAATACTATGTCTAGAATTTGGGTGGGAGATGTGGGAGTTGCCTGGGTCGTTAGGTAACAGACATTGCGTGAACATTTTTGTGTTCGACCCAAAGATTAGAACAGATTCACATCCATACCCAATACCTTCACCAACTCTGTTTCCTTTATGATTTCCTACTGCGAGTCGTGTTCAAATGAAACCGGACCTAACTGCAACAAGTGAACACACGTACGATGCGCATGATGACGTTACTTCTGATGTAAACAGCACATATCAACCGTCAAGTTTGCCAAGTTTCATTATCCTCCGACTCATAATTTCCTCAGCAGACCGTTGAAAACATGGCAGGTGTGAAACGGAATCAGTACAGAGTTGATCAACGAGCGGTGATTCGGTTTCTAGCAGCTGAAAGATGTCGACCAGTTGTCATTCATCGCAGAATGCAGGCAGTGTATGATGACAAAAGTGTGTCAAAGACAAAAGTGAAGAACTGGCAACGATGTTTAAAGAAGGACGTGAGTTAACGAAAGTTCTTCCCAGACCAGGTCAGGCGCATATTGTTGCGTTAACTCCCGTCCTTCTTTAAACATCGTTGTCCTGTTCTTCACTGTTGTCTTCAACACACTTTTGTCATCATACACTGTCTGCATTCTGCGATGAATGACAACTGGTCGACATCCTTCAGCTGTTAGAAACCGAATCACCACTCGCTGATCAACTCTGGACGGATTTTGTGTCTCACCCGCCATGTTTTCAACGATCTGCTGAGGAAACTATGCGTCGGAAGATAATAAAATTGTGCAAGCCTGACGGTTGGTAAAGTGCTGTTTACATCAGAAGTAACATCACCATGCGCATCGTACGTATGTTCACTTGGTGCAATTAGATCTGGTTTCATTTTAACACTGTATGGTTTATTTATAAGATCTCCCAATTACCTCCCACCTTGATACACGTAGTTTTAATATATGTTCCTATTATTGCTTTTCATGACGTACCGAGTATTCATATCCTTCCTTATTATATCTTTCCTTGGGGCAATAAGACATTTTATTTCAAGTTACCCCCACTTACAAGTGCAAATAGGAATGTTTCAATTAATCTTCGCACACGCTAGTCGTATCCATGGATCTGAAAGATCGCCTGTGTACTTGATAAACATATCGACCACAAAATTGCCATCCAATTGCTCAATGTTCCAGTGAACAAACGATTCGATTTCTGTTATATTTGCACGAACGAGAATTAATACTCTCTCCGTGACATTAAATTATAGCTGTGAACACAAGTAAACTACTTTGTTAATTAGACACAGCTTAATAGATTACTTGTGTCTGTCAAAGATATGTAAGAAATACCATCAGGTAGTGATGAATAGTATTCATTGAAGGCATAAACGATGCAAATGTCCTAGTCGTAGGCGGAAGTACAAATTCTTTTCTTAAATCCCTTGTAGAACAATCTTCACTGATAAATGAATGCAAAAATAAACAGTTGTTGGTTTAATTTATACAATAATTCATATTTTATTGCTGTTATTACTGTTTCTGGATTCCTAGATGTAAATCTTCTTACTTCCCCAGGAGCATTGTGTCATCACACATGGAATGAAAATTACATTAAAATAATGGTCGTTCAGTAGTTTGCCCTTATCTTCGAGCTATTGCGACGTAACAGTCAGCTAGTTTTCTCCAATTGTGTGGGGCTCAGCTTGATTACCTATTTACTATGTGACGTCACATAGCGACCAAGATGGCGGTGTCTTTTTGTGCACTCCGGAAAAGGCGGTTGCAAATAATCGTGTTGGATTCCACGAGTTATAAACTGGATGTCATTCAACCATTAAATAGAGAGTCTGGACACTCACTTCTGATGTTTAGGATGGCTGGAAACGTGTTAAATTGTTGATGTATATTACGCCATGTAGAGGCAAGCCGGATCAATGCATTTGTCATTGTTTTTCTGTGAGATTTAATATGAAGATGATTGTGTGGATTTGACGGTTGCTTACTGTAACGCTGATTACCATTATCTGTGATACTTGCCATCATTATATTGTGTTACATTTCATAGATAAGGTGGCGCAAATGGATTACCAGCGGCAGTCGATCGACTAGTGATTCAGTTGTGACTTGTATCTTTGTTTCCCGCAGATCATCCCAGTTCGGCTGATTACCTCCGATGTTGCCTGTGGGTTGCAGGCAAACCGGATTAATCATAATGCGTATGTCACTATGTGGGTGGCGTTGACTTTCACTCTTTGACAATACTTTGTGAATATCTGGAACACTATTTTGTGCTTACAGTTTTCTGTGCCAATTGTTATGAACATAGAGATTTGGTTCTGATCATCCTACATTCCCAACCTATTGGATGTCACACCCCGCTGCCTTGTGGGATACCTGTTTACGGAAAAGGCTTCGGGAGTAAACTCTTAGGAAAAATCTGCATCCTGCGCTATCTCTAGTCGTCTCGATAAGGTCTTGGCACTGACCAAATGTAACTCATGGCGAGAGAGTGCGGTTAACATATTGCGCAAAATGTCCTCATTTTAATCAAATCACCGCGCAAGTCCCCATTTCAACGGACAGAGCAAAAGGAAAAGATTGCCCACAACTCTAAAAAAATTAATGGGCCTTCATCACACGTGAAGGATGAGCATCACCTATGTACTTTAAATTTGTGTGGCAAAAGCCACGTTTCTTGGAAGTAACACATATGCGGCAGTAAACAGAAGTTAGCATTTCTCTCCGTAAGTGGTAAATAAGTTTATTTTGATATTTTTAAATATATCTACTGCTATTTTTGAAATACTTCTAATTTATAACAGGTGCAACATATTTAAATCTATTCAAAGTGAAATTATCCAAACAATGCTCACTATAAGCATATTTTCATTAATAGGAATTGTGACATAAATTATGCCTTGGTTTGGCTTCGTTCGTTCTCAATCTCCCGCTACCAAACCCTGACACGGGCCTAAGTAGCAGAATGTAGTCCAGAGAACGGAATGCGTTGTGTCGTAGTTTACGGATTGACTGCGATATTTGTACCTTTCGGTCCAACACATCTGACTTCAGCAAGCATTTTTTAAGTACCGGGTTAACATTTCCTCTTCGATCCCCTCTCCTTAGCCAGTCTGTTCTGCTGCAGGATGTTATCCAGGATCACCGCGAGGAGGTGTAGAAGGGTCTTGGCAGCTCTGGTTGGCTGGCCCTGACGCTAGCACTCAGCTATGGGTCGCTGACATAAATTATAATAAATGTATGAATATGTTTTTCAGTTTCCATTTTTTACGCTTTTACACAGTGACAGCATGGTTTTACTAAAAAGAGTTCGTGGTTGACAAATATATTATAAATCATGGAGGTAGTTAACAAAACGTTGGATGCTGGAAAGCCGGTTGATGTTTTTTATCTGGATTTCGCAAAAACCTTAGACAGAGTGCATTATCAAAGATTGTTTCGGAAATTGCATACTAATTCCACAGCAAGCAGGCTTTAGGCAGCACAGATCCACTGAGGATCAGATCACCCTCATAGCCCAGGAAATAAAGGATGCTTACCAGGAGCAAAAACACACAGAAGCGGTTTGGGTGGATCTAGAAAAGGCATTTGACAAGGTCTGGAAAGAGGGACTTAAAGTCAAGCTACGAAGAAGTGAAGTCTGTGGGAAAATGTACAAATCGATGTCACTACCTCAAAAACAGAACAGCCAGAGTTCAAGTACAAGGGCAGATGAGCAAAAAGGTGACACTTGAGCAGGAAGTACCCCAATGGGGAGTACTGTCACCCACACTCTTCCTGGTGTATATAAATAACATAACAGAGAATATTCCAAGAAGAGTCCATAGCTCAATGTTTGCAGACGATCTGGCTATGTGGACCTCTGAAAAGAATCTCACCATAGCAAGTAATCGGATGCAGCAGGTCCTAACATTGCTGGAAGAGTGGGCGAACTCATGGCTGGTCAAAATAAATGAGGAAAAAACAACATGTACGATATTCTCGCTTTCAAACAAACCCCAAAAACACCAAATAAGTCTTAACGGCAAATACCTGCGGCCAAACGACAACCCAAACTACCTGGAAGTCACTTTTGATCGGCGCATGACATAGAAAAGTCAGATCGAGAGAAACCGAATGAGAGCCAGACAAAGAATGGCAATCATGAGGAAACTTGCTGGCACAAGCTGGGGAGCAGACGAAAGTATAGTAAAGAAACTGTACACTGGAAGAGTGAGACCAGTTCTCGAGTATGACATTGCGGCATGGACAACAACAGCAAAGGCGAACTTCGATAAAATTAGCAAACTTCAAAACCAAGCCATGAGAGTTATAACAGGAGGCATGAAGTCAACGCCAATTGTAAAACTTGAAAAGATTACAAAACTGCAATCCATGACCGACAGAACAGACTGCAGAGCCCAGCAGCAAGCAGAGAAACTCAGAGGACTGACTGACCATCCAATATATCAGAGACTAAAATTTTTTTGAAATGGGAAACTAATGCAAAGAAACTTTGCAGAAAATATACCAGGTATTGGAAACAAAAACAGCCAGACTGAAAAAGAAAGAAGAGATACAACCCTGAGGTACATAACGAAAATCTACCCAAGCATGGACTGGATCCATGGCACCGACGGCTCTGTAACAAACACAACACAGAACGGAGGGGCAGGGGCATTCCTGAGCCTACCAAATGGTAGAAAAATAACACTGTCATTGGCAACTAGAAAATCCTCAAGCAATTTCAGAGCGGAGGCTGAGGCACTGAGGGCGGCAGTGGAAGAAATGGTGACAGGTAAAAGGAATGAAAGCTATATAGTCCTGCTTACAGATGCCCTGGCCGTAGTCACAGCACTAATAAGCCAGAAAAATACTGAACTTAATGATTTAAGAGCAGTACTCTGTCAACTATGCCAGCAGTCCGCACCAAAAAGAGTAGTGGTACAGTGGGTTCCATCCCACTGTAACATCCAAGGCAACGAGGAGGCAGACAGACTAGCAAAAGAAGGTTCAAGACTACCACAACAAGATACTAGTGTGACATACGAAGAGTCAAAAAGGCGTATTAGAGCTAGATACATGACCAAATGGGAAACAGAACATACTGGCTACACAAAAAACGATGCCTTTTACCAGTTGAACAGAAGAGAGCAGGTCGTGGTCTTCAGACTTTGCACTGGCCACAATAGACTGAGGTACCACCTACTCAACAAATTGAAGATAGGTGGCACTGACGAATTCTCGTGTGGTAGCGGGAAAATGACCTCTGAACATTTGCTGCAAAACTGCCCGACATACGAGGATCAGAGAAAGCAGATGTGGCCATCAACAGTGCCAACACTAGACAAGCTCTATGGCAGTGTCGACAGCCTCAGGATGACCGCTGCTTTTTAAAAAAAAATACAGGTTGAGGTCTGACAGCGTACGAAGAAGAAGAAAGTTTCGGAAGTTGCAATGACATGGTAAGTAAATGGCGAAGTTGCCAATTGGTTAGAAAATTGGTTAAGGAACAGAAGGTAGAGAGTATGCATAAATGAGGAGTACTCTGATTAGTGTAATGGTATAAGTGGAGTGCCCCGGGGATCGGTATTGGGAGCAATTTTGTTCTTGATATTTATCAATAATTTGAACAAAAATATCGGGTCCATGATGAAAACATTCGCATATGACATAAAATTATGCGGCTGTAATTCTTCTCCGGCAGAAGTGTATCTATTGCGATCAAATTTAGAAAAAAAAAGAAGGAAAAAAAACGATTCAAAAATGGTTTGAGAGCAAGCAAATGTACTTTGCAAAACCTATTGTAGTGGCGGGAACGGGACCAACAGTCTGCAGTATTGGTGTCCCAATGACCTTTCAGGATACGGGACTGATGTTACACCTACAATTTAGCACATACAATTTAGCACATACATTTTCAACATAACAAAGAATGCAGCCATGCAAAGTATCCTATTGGTCGCTAAAGGGTTCTACACAATATTTTAAATTGTAAGGAATTGCTGTTTTGGCATTTTTGTTGCTAAATTAGAAAGGAATTTCGTATTTCCAAGTTTAGAACACAAATACACAACTAATATTTCAGTTTCATTTACATTTTGTCTCTAAACGATATGCTCATCCAATATTCTTGAATGCATTAATTGTCCCTGCCTCCACTACTTCCTGTGGCAATGCATTCCAAGCATTCACCACTCTATGACATAACAATATTTCCTTATATCGTATATGGAGGGACCTTTCTTTAGTTAATTTGTAGCTGTGCCCTCTTGTTCTTGCAGGTGGTTGTAATTTGAAAAAAAACTTCTTATAGTCTAATTTATCCGTTCCTTTCCTTGTGCCTATGAATATTACCGTTATAATAAAATTAACAGCGTGCATTAGGAAACATATATTTGCCATTTTTCAGGAGTTCGTTATCGTTTAGCAAATGGTTCACAAACCAAATATGGTGTTTTTTTCCAGACGAGACGTTTTAAACATGCCATATTGGCATATTATTTGCCAAATTGGAACTGAATTTCCAATGTCCAAATTATTACATCATGAATGTACAATTAACATTACATAGATTGTTCATGTGGCTGCCATGGTTGAAAAATGTGCCAACTATAATAGTTATCTCAAGGGAGTATCTGACCCTTCTAACATGTATTACAATCATCATGGATGCTCCTTTCATGTCCCGTTTTGCAAGTCAGTAACCATTCATAACAGAATCGGGTGTGGCTGCCGACCTTCAAGAACTGCACGACAAACAAAAAAAGGCCGGGTTTAGGCTCGGAAAATCGTGCTGCTGGCAAGTCATTAACTTAACTCAACATATAGAGGATGGGTGGGAGCGTAAGCAGACGACAAGGGTAGCTTTTATTGACTTCACAGCGATATACGACAGGGTAAATTACCGCTTACTTCTATCAAAGATATACTAGATCACAAATGCTTGGCGCCTGACCCAGGTAGTTAAATTTCTACCGTAGAATATATGATATTACGTGATATTGCAAAAAACGAGTAGTAATACCGGAGAAACATAAGAAAAATAATATGGCGCTAGCTAGAGTTCTGACACCTGGGCTATACAATATTTACATAAATGATCAACCAATTAGTCCAGGAACTAGACAATCCGTCTGTGCAGACAATATGGCGGTTGCTGATCAGGGAAAGTGTTTCATTGAAATGGAGCTCAAACTCACTAAAGCCCTTCACAGGTTGACTGCACACTATCAGGATAATCACCTACAAACTACAGCAGAGCTCACATGTGTGCATATCACATGAAGAACAGAGAAGCGAGAAGGAAAATCCAGAGTAGTTAGCATGTGCATGAACCTGAACATAACGATCCAACTAAGTACCTAGGAATTACAATGGATCGCAAATTGTCCTACAAGGAACACTGTAAGGCGGTGAAATAAAATGTTTGTGCAAGAAATAACATACTGCGTAAGTTTACAAACACGGCATGGGGAACCTCAATAATGCTATTGCGCACATCGGCCCTCGTATTGTGCATTTCTGAAACAGAATACGCCGCGCCACACGAACGATTCAGAACACACGAGACACGTCAATGTGGTAGTAAAAGAAGCACGTCGCATTGTAACAGAATGCTTCCAGCCAACACCAAAGGTAAAAGTTCATGCCGCCGGTGGCATCGCACCACCAGAAATCAGGTGATGGGTTGCGTCAGAAGTCGAAAAGAAGTAGCAGTTCTATGATCAGCAACACTTTCTTTTTCGATAATAATCCAGATGAGGCACGACTGAAATCCAAACAAAGTTTTATGTAATCTGTACATTTCACAAACTGAACCAAGGTAGTTCGGGATCAGAGAGTGAGGTTGATGACAAGCGATGCTTCTTTCTCACTATAATCCAAATACAGCGCAAGTTACATCATCTAGACAAACTGTCTGATTATGTCGCATCCTCGCTTGCGATGGGCAACTAACTATATATGTGTATGTGTGTGTATATATATGTATACACAGCTTTCCGACTTCCGGTCCGAAATAGAACCACATGGATGCACCCAAGGTCCCGCCACTGGCACCTCATTGACTACATTATCCTCAGACGTAGGGATCAAGCTGATGCTATGGTAACGAAGAGCCTGTGGACCGACCATCGACTTGTCATTGCCAAGCTAAACTTCAAGATCCAGCCCAAAATGCGCCCCCAGGGAATGAAACCACCGATGAGGCTAAATGTCTCTCAGCTGAAATACGAACCCACGAGAGGAGGCTTCCAGGAAGAGCTTGAAGGCAGACTATCTGAGCTTCGTTTTGAAAAAAACAACATCGAAGAGAACTGGGCATCATTGAGAAATACACACTATGATACAGCTGTTAAGCACATTGGCTCACTCACGCCCAAGCATAATAAATGGTTTGATGAGAACGATCTGGAAATACAGGGCCTTCTCGATGCAAAACATGAAGCGCACAGAGAATACCAAAGAGACACACCATCTCCTGCAGCACAAGCTGCCTTCAATACTGCTCGCAAAGCTGTCCAGACCAGGCTTAGAGAGATTCAAGACTCTTTGCTCGGCAAAAGAGCTGACGAAATTGAAATGTTCGCCGAGCGTCATGACACCAAACGGTTTTACGAGGCACTGAAAGCTCTCTACGGCCCGCAGCCCTCTAGTAATACTCCAGTTCGCAGTGCGGATGGGGCACTGCTAACAGATAAGGTTCAGATTCTAAATAGATGGGCAGACCACTTCTACAAAATACTAAACCCCCCCCCCCCCCCCCCCCCCCATCGTCCATAAATGAAGAGGCCATCCGGCGAATGTCGCATGTGGAACTGAACCTGGGGTTGGATGAGGTCATCACTGAGGAGGAAGTCGAAAGGGCAATCAGTTCACTATCTATAGGAAAAGCTCCAGGAGCTGATGCAATACCTGCAGAGGTATATAAGACAGCTGGCCCATCCCTCACCAGAAGGATCACTGAACTCTTCTGCCACATGTGGGCTGAAGGAAAAATTCCGCATGAGCTAAAGGACGCCTCAATCGTTCACCTGTACAAGAGAAAAGGCAACCGTCAGGATTGCGACAATCATCGTGGAATATCACTACTCTCCGTAGCAGGCAAGATCCTAGCGGGCTTACTGCTAAACAGGCTCAACAAACACCTTGAACAAAGCCACCACCTCCCAGAAAGCCAATGTGGATTCAGAGCCGGAAGACGAACAGTGGACATGATTTTTGCCGCTCGCAAAGTACAAGAGAAGTGTCAGGAACAAAATCAGGCCTTGTACATCACATTTATTGATTTGACAAAGGCATTTGATACAGTAAACAGAGGAGGGCTGAGGATGATAATGTCTAAGTTTGGCTGCCCCAACAAGTTCATAACTATGGTGGAACAGCTACACGAAGGCATGTGTGCTCGTGTACTGGACAGCGGAGCAATCTCGAAGTCGTTTCTAGTATAAAACGGAGTAAAATAAGGATGTGTACTCGCCCCGACCTTGTTCAGCACGATGTTCGCGGCCACGATAACAGACGCCTTCAGATCACTGGAGCTTGGAATAACCATAAAGTACCGCACAGATGGCAAGTTACTCAATCCCAGAAGAATGAAGGCCAAAACCAAAGTGGCTGGCGACATAATCAGGGAACTTGTATTTGCTGACGACTGCGCTCTAATGAGCAACTCAGAACTGAGCATGCAGGTTAGAATGGACAGGTTCTCTGCTGCATACAAAAATTTTGGCTTGACCATAAATGCCAAGAAAACAGAGGTCATGTACCAACCAGCACCAGGCATGCCGTACACAAAACCAGAGACTACAGCCAGCGGGCAGACGCTGCATGTCGTAGACAAATTCACATATCTGGGCATCACGCTGTCGAGATTTGTCAGCCTAGACGTTGAGGTGGCAAGCAGAATAGCAAAGGAAAGCACATCCTTTGGTAGAATGCGCTCGATGGTGTGGGCACGTCGTGGCATCAGCCTCAAGACCAAACTCAAAGTCTACCGTGCAACCATCATTCCAACCCTACTATACGCTTGCGAAAGCTGGACTATATTCTCTGGACATGCAAGCAGGTTAAACCACTTCCACACAGGTTGCCTGAGGCGAATATTTCACATCCGATGGCAAGATCGTGTCACTGACATCGAAGTTCTCTAGAGGGCTAACATGCCCAGCATCCACGCACTGCTAGAGAAAGCACGACTAGGATGGGCCGGACACCTCGTCCGTATATCAGACGAGCGGTTCCCAAAGAAGCTTCTCTAAGGCAAGCTGAGAGAGGGATGCGCGAGAGTGGCCCAAAGAAACGTTTTAAAGACGTCTGAAGGACTCACTGAAAAGTTGCCAGATAGACATCCACACCTGGGAATGTCTTGCGCAAAACAGATCTGACTGGAGAAGCGCAGTCAAATCGGGTGTAGCTACCGGCAAAGACGACCGTGTTGTGAAACCCCAGAGCAGACGCGAGACCCGGAAATCCCGAACAGCGGGAACACCATCACCTTCTACAAACCTCGTGTGCCCGATATGTAGCAGATGTTTTCATGCCCGCATTGGCCTGTTTAGCCACATGCGCACCCACACCCAACAGGGAAATCTGTGACAAGGATGATGTCGGCGGTTCTCATCGACAACGATTGACAGCTATTATTATTATTATTAGTATTATTATATATATATATATATATATATATATATATATATATATATATATATATATATATATATATATATACGAATAACTTGGGGCTGGATAGCACATACACTGAGGGAGGCTCTGTGCAATATAGCTAAGCAGAGTCGCATTTGGAATCCTCAAGAGTAAGGAAAGAGATGTAGACCAAAAACATATGCGGAGAAGAGAATGTAAGAAAGAACTACGATCAAATGGTTACGCCTGAAGAGGGACAGAAAGAGATGTGGCCAATGGCCTTTGATTGTTTTTGTTTGATTGACATGATATATGTGCGTATGTGAATACATGGGTTAACGTGCTTGTACAGTTATCCAACTGTCTAACATCCTGTCCGTCTGTTGTCTAATTATCTGGGTGCATGTGTAAATATAGCTCAGACTGGATTTTTATCTATAGATTTATCAATCTGTGTCTCTGCCCAACGTTGTCTCTGCTCATCTCTTGTTATGTATAGATCTGTCTCTGACTTATCTGTAAATATCCTTGCATTTAAAAAAAGGAATATTAGTATGTCTAAATAGCAGCTCATCTACCGGTTTATCGATGTGTTTCTCTGAAAGTCTGACTGATAGTCTACTCATCAAACACATTAACAAAGGATCTACCAATTCCTCTATAAGAAATAAGGGGAAATTACTGTTCACCCATCAAAACTGTTTGTCGACCTGGACGGAAATCGAAAACAGAAGCACGAGTTATAAGAAGTAATGAGAATATATCAGTGATCACGATTATCGACTAAGGAGCGATACTTTCATCACAATTGAAGAGCTACACTGCCATGAATAAACATCTCACTTTGTTGATGTATGATTTATTAATAGTTGGATGTGGGAGGTGTTTAAGGTTCTGGATTTCCCAATAGACTGGCTAGGTTACAGTCTAGGGCCTGAAAATTGTAGGGAACTCCTAATGAGACCCCTACAATGTTGATTTAATAACAAGCTCAAATTTTTACAAATAATTATTAATGCAAAAAAGTTGTATGAACATTAACTTTACACTATATTTTTTTTAACGAATCCAAAGCGTATTCTATTCGTTATAATTTAAATTGACAAATTTGGGATCTAGAATCAATTAAAATGTTTGACCAAGTTGAAATGTACAATGTTTGTATTTAGAATCATTTTGAAAATTTAAACAGAGGTTAAATTGACAACGCTTGTATCAAGATACATTTTGAATGTTTCATAGGAGCTGAGAATTAAAACGTTTCTATCCAAAATTATTTTGAATGCTTGACCACAATTTTAATTTAATATTTATGTATCTAGAATAATTGAAAATGTTTTACCAGATTATAAATTGACAACGTCTGTATCTAGAATAATTGAGAATGTTTGATCAGATTATAAATGGACAAAGTTATAATCATTGAGAATGTTTGATCAGATTATAAATTGACAACGTTTGTATCTAGAATAATTGAGAATATTTGATCAGATTATAAACTGACAACGTTAGAATCATTGAGAATGTTTGCCCCTATTATAAATTGGACAACGTTAGAATCATTGGGAACGTAGATTGAAGTGTGTGAGGTAACTGAGAACTCATTGATTGTATCAAACCAAGACTGTCTCGACTGCTACCATCACCATTGAAATCTCCAAGGCACATTATTTTAGAAGTGGTTGGCAATAGATCACAGATGTAAGATTCTTAACGCAGAGAGAGGGGACAGAATATATTTTTGGAAAAATGGACGACGTTCAGTCGATCACGTGATTTCATGAATCTAAGTAAATGTTGATGGGTCTGTCTGAATCACGTTGCATCATGGGAATGACATGACTGTAAAGGTCTAGGTCCTGGAAAAACGTACAGGATGGCTTTATTGCTAGTGTGTAGTACATGTGATTAACTCCTTCAGTAGAATTTCAGGGTGTTGAAAGGTAACATTTAAAAAAAAAATATTTTCAATTTGTGCTGTTTATTGAAAGAATATGTTGTTCTTCATAAATCAATAGTTTGCTTTATTATCGAATATTATGCCTGACATCCATTTCAGAGAATATATATATATACATATATATATATATATATATATATATATATATATATATATATATATATATATATATATATATATATATATATATATAATATAATATAATATATCATATAAAATATATAATAAAATGCTCACGATAAATAACATCAGTACAGGAATTTTCAGTTCTCCAATTGAAAGGGTCATAGACCTACCGCCTTTCCCACCCTCTCCCCAATAACCCCCTCTCGCTACCCTCCTCCCTTTCCATCACCTACACACAAACATAAATGATCTAGTTACGGCAATGACAAATAAATCTCCCTCTTTTTCTTGAGTTACTCGTACTTTGAATACTGGTATTAAATCAGACATGCACATGGCTTATGCCAGGTAGCAGAAGGCTGTCTACAGGACGATCTTTTGGCAGTTTATACTTCTTGAAGCTTAATAGGTCTTCTACCCTGGGGGCAAATCTTCTCTCTCTCCTCACCTCACTCTGTTTCATTTGACTCTGTCCTACAGTCACACCCTTGCACAACTTTCACATGCGCCCTCGTGGTAAAGCCCTTCCATTGCACTTTGGTTGGGCTAGCTTCTGAGGGCGCACAAACCTAGCATAGGTACATACAGACGCATACATGTATCCAAGCACTGGTTTATGCGTCCTGATATCGGCCAATGGACTACGGTCTGGGGTGGAAAATGGCACGCCTCCGCCAGTAGAAACTAGTGAGGCAAACATCTAAGCAACAACAAAAACAAAAACAAAAAAAATAGGCTTGGGTCAAGATAGACATTTATAATTGTTTTCATTTTTGCCTGGACAATTACTAACAGCCTGCTTGTATTGTTTTTCTACTGCCAGTGGTTATTTTTAATGCACAGCGTGTACACGGAATCACCTAGATTTTTTTCGTGCATCTCCAATAGGACTAAACGCTAGTCCTCCATCATTTCTGCTTCCGTTTCTTGAGATGCAAGCGCCTTCTCCTCCCCTTTGATGGGTCTAAAACAAGTAATTATTAACAGTTACGTTTGCCAGTGAAGCCTTATATTTTTACTAAGACATATTTGTGTAGTTTTTTTTCATTTATTTTCGTGCAAACCCGCCACGAACTTACGCTCATAACTTTCTCAAATACAGTACTATGAGGAGTTAATTAGTTTTCTTTTCACTTGTGCCGTTTAGCCCCGTGGGTAGCTTGAGTCGTCTATCCTGTGCGAAGTGCGTTGCGTCGGTCAATGTGAGCCCTTGTCGCTGCACAATCACTCTAATGGCATCTATCCACCAACCTCGCGGCCGCCCCCTTGCCCTGTAGCCAGATCTACCAGCATTATAAGCCATCAGTGGAAGATGATGAGGGTGCATTCTCATGAGATGAACAAACCAACTTATTTTCTGCCTGGAAATGTATTCGGCACAAGACGTAGTGCCAACCATACTTCGAATGTCGTCATTCCGTATTCTGTCTCTTCTGGTAACACCGATGACTTTCCTCAAACACTTCATTTCACAAGTCGAAATTCTGCTCTCGCGCGCCCTTTACAGAGGCCATGTTTGGCACTGGTAGCACAAAATCGGCATAAATATACTGTTTATCAGCTGTTGCTTTGTTGCCAAACTAATGGTCGGGTGTCTAAGCAATGGGGACAGCTGATAAGTCACCGCAGATGCTTTCGGACACCTTTTTGTCGATTTCCCTGTCGATCCTACCGTCTGCCGAAAAAATACTGCCCAAATACTTGAACTCATGGAACTGTTGAAGAGCAATATCATTTAGACTTATCTTGAGTGACTCAGAGGAGTTCTACTGATCATCATAGTTTCTGTTTTGTTCTCGCTAATTCGCATTGTGTATTTAGCACAGGTAGTCGGTCGCAAGCGCGTTTATGTGGTTTTGCAGTTTGTTTTCATCGTCGAACAGCATGCACTGATGATCTGCAAAGAGTAATTCGTGTATTGAGTTATGTTCTGCTTCAGATGTCTCAATTTGACCAGTCTCTGATGCGATTTTGTCCATATAGATGTTAAACAACAGATGAGAAAGCACACGCCGGTAGTGATTTCACAAGCATCTGTGACACCATCAGTCGTTCTGACGACGTTTGTACTCAAACGATACAGTGCTCTGACATTATCAAGAAGCTGGCCTTGTACACCATAATCGTCCAATATCTTCCAAAGTTTAATCATGTCTACCCTATCAAACGCTTTTTACTGATCAATGAAAGCAACACATAGATTTTCGTTGTATTCTATTGATCTTTCGCTTATTTGTCTTAAGGTGAATAAGGCGTCCTTGCAGCTCATACCTTGGCGGAATCCAGATTGAGCTCTGAATAGTTGAGGTTCAACAACAGATCTTATTCTATGTTCCAGGTTTTTGGCATACATTTTACCAGTGTGGCTAAGTAGCGATATGCCTCTGTACTTGTCACAGTTTCTTTTGTCGCCCTTTTTCTTCCAAATTGGAACAATTTCGAAGTTCTAAGTTTTCGGAAAGTTGGGTAAATTTTAAACAAATAAATAGAACACGCCTCCAAGACACATCCAACACGCCTCCGACATGCATCTAACATGCCTCCGACATGCATCCAACACGCCTCCGACATGCATCCAACACGCCTCCGACGCGCATCCAACCCGCCCCCACGCGAATCAGTGATGTCAAGTTAAATTACAGCTTTCCAAGATAATTTTTTTTACAATGGACATAAAAAACAGTAAACGCATTTAAAAAGGTCATTCAATATTGTTCTGGTTTTTTTTAATGACGAAAAATATCATAGGGAGTGGTTGGTGTATTCATCAACAACTGGCAGGGTTGACTGGTTGGTATATTCACCAATAACTGACAGAGTTGACTAGTTAGTATATTTACCAATAACTGATAGGGTGTACTTGACTGGTTGATATATTCACCAATTACAAACAGGATTTACTGTTTTGTTTGTAAGAGACTGGTTGGTATATTCACCAACAACTGGCAGGGATGGATGGTTGGTATATTCACCAATAACAAACAGGATTTACTGTTTTGTTTGTAAGAGACTGGTTGATATATTCACCAATTACAAACAGGATTTACTGTTTTGTTTGTAAGAGACTGGTTGGTATATTCACCAACAACTGGCAGGGATGGATGGTTGGTATATTCACCAATAACTAACAGGATTTACTGTTTTGTTTGTAAGAGACTGGTTGGTATATTCACCAATAACTGATAGAGTGCACTGGTTGGTATTTCCACAAACTTCTTCTTCTTCTTCTTCTTCTTCGTACGCTGTCAAACGTCAACCTGTATTTTTCCAAAAAAAGCAGCGGTCATCCTGAGGCTGTCGACACTGCCATAGAGCTTGTCTCGTGTTGCCACTGGTGATGGCCACATGTGCTTTCTCTGGTCCTCGTATTTCGGGCAGTGTTGCAGCAGATGTTCAGCGGTCATTTTTCCGGTACCAAAACTGCATTTGTCAGTGCCACCTATCTTTAGCTTATTGAATAGGTGGTCTGTGCGGCCTGTGCGGAGTCTGAATACCACGACCTGCTCTCTTCTGTTCAATTTGTAATAGGCATAATTTTATTTTGTAGCCAGTATGTTCTGTTTCCCATTTGGCCAGGTATCTGGCTCTAATGAGCCTTTTTGACTCTTCGTAGGTCACACAAAATCTGGTTGTGGTAGTCTTGCACCTTTTTTTGCCAGTCTGTCTGCCTCCTCGTTGCCTTGGATGTTACAGTGGGATGGAACCCGTTGTACGACTACTCTTTTTGGTGCGGTCTGCTGGCATAGTTGACAGAGTACTGCTCTTAAATCATTAAGTTCAGTATTTTTCTGGATTTTAAGTGCTGTGACTACAGCCAGGGCATCTGTGAACAGGACTATCTGGCTTTCATTTCTTTTGCCTGTCAGCATTGCTTCTGCTGCCGCCCTCATCTTTGCTTTGGCTATTTCTGCAAAGTTTCTCCGCTTTAGTTTCCCATTACCAAATCTATTTAGTCTCTGGTGCATTGGATTGTCTGTCAGTCTTCTGAGTTTCTCTGCTTGCTGCTGGACTCTGCAGTCTCTTCTGTCGGTCATGGATTGCAGATTTGTAATCTTTTCAAGTTCTACAATTGGCGTTGACTTCATGCCTCCTGTTATAACTCTCATGGCTTGGTTTTGAAGTTTGCTAAATTTGGCAAAGTGCGCCTTTGTTGCTGTTGTCCATGCCACTATGCCATACTCGAGAACTGGTCTCACTCTTCCAGTGTACAGTTTCTTTAGTATACTTTCGTCTGTTCCCCAGCTCGTGCCAGCAAGTTTCCTCATGATTGCCATTCCTTGTCCGGCTCTCATTCGATTTCTCTCGAATTGACTTTCCCATGTCCTGCGCCGATCAAATGTGACTCCCAGGTAGTTTGGATTATCGTTTGGCCGCAGATATTTGTCGTTAAGACTTATTTTGGAGTTTTGGGGTTTGTTTGAAAGATTTCCACGAACAACTGACAGGGTTCAGTGGTTGGTATATTCACCAATAACTGACAGGGTTGACTGGTTGGTATATTTACAAACAGAGGGGAGTGTTGACTGCTTTGTTTGAAAGAGACTGGTTGTACATTCACCAACAATTTCAGAGTTTACTGCTTTGTCTGTAAACTTTTAATTCTTAAAACGCGGCTGTCCTATTTTAAGCTGGATTCATTAAAGACAAAATGATATTTTTATTAAATCCTCTGAAAATTCAGAAGCTCAGCCAAACATCCCTTGTTACTTATATGAGAAGCAGTAAAAGAAATATTTTGTTAAATGTTCAACAAGAACAGATGAACAGAAAACTACGCTATTGGAGAATGGTCTTACGACGCGTCGTTGCTGTTATTTGTGTTCTGACAGAAGGGTATTTTCCTCTCAAATAAGATGAGGGTAAGGATGGTTTGCTAAAAAAATTGAAAATTCCTCGGAGTGCCTGAGCTAATTACCAAATGTGATTCTTTTTTTTTTCTATTAAAGCATATCGAACGGCATTGTGGTTCTGGAAATCCATCCTATTTTGTCAGAGCAAACTAAGCAACATGGAAATTGTGGTTCTGGAAATCCATCATATTTTGCCATAGCAAACTGAGCGATATGAAAATTGTGTTTCTGGAAATCCATCCTATTTTTTCAGAGCAAACTGAGCGACATTGAAATTGTGGTTCTGGAAATACATCCTATTTTGTCAGAGCAAACTGAGCGACATGAAAATTGTGGTTCTGAAAATCCATCTTATTTTGTCAGAGCAAACTCAGCAACATGGAAATTGTGTTTCTGGAAATCCATACTATTTATCAAAAACAATTTGAGATGAGCTAATAGTTATAATAGCACAACACGTATATACGCCTATTTTAGACAAAATTACAGTGGTCGACAGAATTCGAAAGAGATAAGCAGTGGATGGCGGTCGACTTAGGATATTACAGGAGAACACTTTAGAAGGAGACGCTCAATGGAGAGCAGGCGACAGAGGAGGCAGATTTGAGTTGAGAACCAGATTACATGAGAAGACTTTCGAGAGAGACGTTAAGTAGAGGCTAGGCGGTGCAGTTGAGGCAGATTTGAGTTGAGAACCACAGAGAGAGAGAGAGAGAGAGAGAGAGAGAGAACATTTCACTTCAGATACATAGAAAGAACAATTCTCTTCACAGACAGAGGTACTTTGGAAAGAGGCGCTCAGTGGAGGGAAGACGGTGAAGATTTGCAGTTGAGGCAGATTTGATTTGAGATTTAGGCGACGGAGAGAGGCAGTTCAGAGAGACACGCAGCAAGCAAGGTAACTACCCTCATATTATGTAGTGGTCGTAATTACAAGTCGTCAGTACCTTATAGAGGCAGTTTTCCCGTCATCCCATTCATCATGTTGATGCAGTCCCACTGATCACGTCGACATCACATTGATCACGTGAATGTAAGTCGTCGGTCACAGTTAGAGGCAGTTATGCAGTGATCCCATGGATCACATTTCATGCAATCTATCCTGACCACGTTGAAACCACTTTGATCTACCGCCCACAAAGAGGAACAAGGCCACGGACGTCATTCTTGGGTTCAGATCCTACGAACTTTAACATCATCGGCAATCCGCAACTAAGTTCGATCGCAGCAGACCAGATCAGGAGAACTGGGTATCGTAACGTATAAACGGTGAGAGAAAGTATTTAAGTATTTAGAGAGTTTATAGTTGGCAGTCTTACCGGAATAAATAATCTGTTGTATTGTGTTCATGTCTAGTGTTACTTGAATTTGTTTAGAGTGAGTGTAGAGTGTAATAGAACAGAGCAGACCCCTTTACCGTCTGCGACAGAGCTTCATTAGATCGATCGGCTCTGGTACATTTTCCTTGTTGATCGAGGTTGAGGGTCGTCCACTACGTGCATTATCATCGACACTAACACGATCTTCACGAAAACGCTTGTGCCAGTCAAATACTTTCGATTTCGCCATTTCGGTATCACCATATGCTTTTATAAGCAATGTTTGTGTCTATGAGGGCGACCTCAAGCTAAACACAGAATATTTGACAGTTGTACGCTGTTCAATCAAGGACAGCTTTCAATTCCGACGATGCAACGAGCATAACACACAAACAAAATTATGTAACTTTTGTGCGAGAGTATATGTCACGTCTGTTATGTCCTTTGGTCAAGGTCACTACCAACTTATAAATATATATTCTCCATAATATCATCTTTCATTCAAAAACGAGTCGACTATTCCGGGAACTTCTTGAAGCTACCTCGTATATCAAAACACACACAAACACACAAACACACACACACATATTCAAGTTGACATCTGACAGAGTGTGAACAAGAACATCAACTGATTTATAAATCAACAACGTTATGGTATCAATAGTTGTGGTAAAAGGAAAGGAATATAGAGGTGAACTGATTTATCAATTCCATTTTTGCTAGAAAATGTAAATACTTTGATCACATCAAAAGACGCAACGGTCATGAGAGAACGGTGATGGAAGGTATGGTGCCGCGCAAAAGAGGTAGGGGTAGACCAAGAAGATGATGGCACCAAGATATCCAGAAATGCCTGAGAAGGACTGTGGCGGAGGCTAGAGTTTTGGCAAGGGAAAGAGTTTCTTTCAGACAGACTGTGATGGCAGCAACGTTCTATAAAGGATATGCTACATGATGATGAAACATTAAGCAAAATAGGACAAACCCTTTGTATAAATATAATAAATTATATAATACAAAATAATATGCCTACATTTTAAAACAGAAAGCATATGCATAAAATGAAAGCAGCACAGACTGCACAATGCATATGTCAGAGAAGACCCAGACTCCAGATCATATCCTGCAAACATGTACACTGCACCATGAGTCCCGTGAGAAGACCTTGCCCGAGGACAGAAGCATACAATACAAACTGTGGGGAACCATTGAGGACCTGCGACTGACGTATCCATCAGGTGGCATAAAACGAGCATATGAAACAGAACGCAAAGATGAAGAATAACAGAAATAACCTATAAATGATCACAACAAAATGACAATAAAGTAGAATGAAAAAAATTATTTTCACATGGCTCTACGTTACTAAAAATACATTGCCACTTACTGGCATATGATAGCCGGACAGGGCGGATACGGAAAGCGTCAAGTGGCACAAACATTTTGGAGGTATGCAAGTATATAAGCAGCGGCCAGAACGTGTGAGAATGGAACATAGGTCAAACAGGTTTCCAGACACTTGATAACCTGAATGACATTACATCTGACACCATTATTCACTTTGATTTCAAGATAGAAAAAGGAATGGCTCCATTCAACAAGATGCTTGAGGTTAGATTGCAAATGTCTTATTTATGTTGATACTTTTTTTAATTCGAGAAGAAATTTGGCCAAGAAAAGGGTGTAACATGGTCTGTAGGATCTTTGCACAGCAAGAGGCCTAGAAAGGCACTTTTTAAGCGCATTTTCGCTTGGGGCGGCGAGAGCTGCACAAACAAACAGCCGGATTTTAGCTGTGTGTGCCACGACACTGACATTTGAAAAGGGAAGCAACTGCTGGTTTTTCTGCAACGACCTTTCGGGACCTGCCACTGTCATGGAAAATGTGCCTCCAGGTAGCAAATCGTATCCGCCAGAAACTTGAATCCTGTTCTTTCAAGACAATAATGGTGAAATATTGATTCTTGTCACATGTTTAAGTAATGTGCAGTGGGTTTTGTAAGTGATAATTAAATAACGTATGGGTGAGAATTCAATGACGTTTGGCTGATAATTAAATGGTGTATTTACCTTACTATGGGTGAGGAGATTCTCTCTCTTCTCGCCTCACTCTGTTTCATTTGACTCTGTCCTACAGTCACACCCTTGCACAACTTTCACACGCGCCCTCGTGGTAAAGCCCTTCCATTGCACTTTGGTTGGGCTAGCTTCTGAGGGTGCACAAACCTAGCATAGGTACATACAGACGCACACATGCATCCAAGCACTGGTTTATGCGTCCTGATATCGCCCAATTGACTACGGTCTGGGGTGGAAAATGGCGCGCCTCCGCCAGTAGAAACTAGTGAGGCAAACATTTAAGCAAAAAAAAAAAAAATACTATGGGTGAGAATTCAATGACGTTTGGCTGATAATTAAATGGTGTATTTACCTTACTATGGGTGAGAATTCAATGATTGATACCAAGAAAAGAAAATATAGAACCGCTGTAACCACATGTTACCTTCGAATAACGTCTAAAACGGACTGTTCATGGGACTAGCAACCTCAATGTGCGTAACTAAATGCTTAAAATAAACATAATAATACCACCTATTTGCATTGATACACGCTTACTGTTAGGGGGCTTTCGATTCGCTATACTTTAGTAGATAGTGAAAGCTAGTATTAATTAAATACTTAATTTGTACGTTCTGTCTACATATTGAAGCATCCAATTGTTGAGACCAGTAGAAATTACTTATTCTAGAATCGGTAAACCGCTACAATTTGACACTTTGTTCTTAACTGGAATCTAAAACTGCACTTATTTTATGTCATCAAGCCTTGGTTTTGTCCTTTCCTTGACTTCCGCCAGTGAAGACTCAGTTGATCCGGCTTGCACTTTTACACAACGCCACATGGATACTGAGTACACCCAGGAAACGAAAATACAGATTAGGATAATATGGATGGCTCAAGCAGATATGACGATTAGAAAGAGGACCTAATATAAGACTATAATCAACGGGGACGAATGACAAACTGACGACAAAGGGACAGACTATGAAGGAGTGGTCATTACTATGACCAGGGAATACATAGAGAGGTACACTGGGAATGAGGTAGTTGACTTGTAACACAGACATGTGAAAACATTTAGCGTGGTGATAATGTCGTAAATTTCGCTGGAACGGTTCTACGTGATGGTAAACCCGGATAGGGCTTCTCTGCTAGAGAGGACAGGCATCACAAGTGTCAAGCAGAGGAGGGAATACATGCCAACAACCGGGAGTATGAGAAAGGGAAGTGAGGCAGTTACTTTCCCTTTGAGGTGACTTATCTAAGACCTTTTTTAACAGGGATATTCATTACACGTGTTTCCCAGTACTTAGCTTTGGTAATCACTGAAGATCCAGCTGACAACAAGCGCTGACATCCTGACTTTACAGCTGAGTTGGCTAACTAACATAACTGACATCCTGGCTTTACGGATGAGTTGGCTAACTAACATAACTGACATCCTTGGCCTTACAGTTGGTTTGGCTAACTAACATAACTGACATCCTGGCTTTACAGCTGGGTTGGCTAACTAACATAACTGACATCCTGACTTTACATCTGAGTTAGCTAACAAATATAGCTGACATCCTGACTTTACATATGATTTGGCCAACAAATATACCTGACATGCTGGCTTTACAGCTGAGTTGGCTAACACAATTAGCTGTCTTCTTTATTTTACAGTTGGTATGGTGGACAAAAATGAGTTTTACAACATGGTCTTACAGCTCGTATGGATAAGAAATATAATTAGCATCCTGACGTTACAGCTGGATTGGCCGACAAAAAAAAGCTGACATTGTACATTACGGTTGGACTGATTGACAACAACAACAAAATCTGAAATCCTTTTTCACCGCTGGCATGGCTAACAAAAAGAGCTGACATTCTGGCTTCAAAAACTCTCACACGTAGGACTGTGAAGATGGGGAAGGACCTTCTAGAATAGATCATTGATCGCACGTTGGATGTTATACCCGAATGTTACTGGATCCCAAAATACCAGCAACAAATAGCAATACTTAACTTGCCAGACATGTCGCAAGTGGCGACTAACAATTCGTGGGTGTGGGCATGTCTGCATCTTTCTAAAGAAACTTTAAACCGCAAATACTTCAAAAGATATAAGCGAGTATTTGTTGACGACTCATGCACCACTGAGAAATACAAATATTTTCACTGTTGTTTGGTGTTAATATTGTTGTTGATGAATTAACCGTATGCAGGAGTGGGTTATCAAACATCGGTTGAGTGGGTTAGGAAGAAGTGGGGTATGCTGAGTAGAGAGTTGGTTATCAAACATCGGTTGAGTGGGTTAGAACAAAGTAGCAGTGTATAAAACCAGCGAGCTGCATAAACAATCATAATACTAAAACTTCAATGTTTGCTGAGATGGCATAACATATCATAATCTAACATGACATGACATGATACGACATGCCATGGCATAACATGATATGGCACGACATGACACGACATGACATGACACGACATGATATGACACGACATAACACGACACAACATAACACGACATGACACGACATGACATAACAAAGAACATGATATGACGTAACATAAAATGTGTCACCAATTCATAAAATAAATGTTGTCTCGCGAATTGAAATTGTAAACATCCTTGAAATGTGTGAAACTCCCCTGTTACGAGTGCGACAGCTAACGTCAGTGTCATGTCCAACATGCAGACCAAGATCCTACCTCACGAGCATGCATTACATCTGGAAGCAGACCACGTTTTTCAGCATGTCAACGAAATATGGACCGGCACTATGATCCGCGTAGATGCGACTGGGGAATAACGTGCTAGGTTTCAGGTGTTTCTGAGGTGAAATATCGAGTGTATTTCCTAACCGCGGTGTCTTTTCTAACTGTAAGTCAGGTACCGATTTGCGGTTAGTAGAGAACATGGTCCCGTGATCACACTAAGCAATCCGTTTAGCCGAACAGCCGCTCAGTCTCATGAGAGTTCACTCCTAGAATACCAGAACGGTCACCACAACCAGTCAAGTGATAATATTTGTCAAAGCGAGAACATATCAGTCAGGGTAGCTCTGAAGTACCAAAACAACTCCCTGGACACATCCTGTCTTGGTTGTTTCTGTATTAACCAGCGTCCCTGTTGCTAGGAGCAATTAACTGACATAGCTTAATCTTTAGATGATATTTTAAACATATGATCTTTATTATATTGTAATATTCATTTAGTTGTCTAGTTCACATTCGACACCAGGCCTTCAAAGATAACACCGTTTTCATTAGAAGAGAATAACTTTGGTTATCCTACACAATAGCTACAGTAGCCAATAAAAGCCGACATTGTGCAACAAACAAGCAAAACCAATATTTCAAAAACAGAAAGTGTTATAAAGTACACTAACTCAATCAAGATATTTCCAGCATTCAAATAAGAAAATCAATCAATAGAATTGTGTCAATTATATCTTCAGCCATATCAGCATTCTAAAATCAAACTGGCAGGGTGGCTAAGACACGTAACTAAAGAACGCAAGCAAAGTGACGAAGAAAAACTATATTAAGTAAGCAAATCAAAACCAATACGATGTTTTAAAAATAGGTAAATACAATTGTATCTAAATAAGCTGGAAATCTTCAAGTGCAGAGAACTCGTCTGTGACAAACAATAATAAAAACGAACTTTAGGGATGCATGAAATAAAGTGTTGCCCTGCGAGTTTAACATTTCTTCTTCTTATTCTTCATCTTCTACGTTTTCTTCTTCGTTGTCCTTTTTAGATCTCCAGGACAACGAGTTTATTTGGTTAAGCTTATGCACCAAATATTTGATGTTTCTGGAGCTTTATTACAAACCTATAACGTTTATCCACACTTAATAGGATTTAGGCCTGCTAAAGTACATCAGATGTAATGCACTGAGTTGGAGAGTCTTCTACCCTAGAGTGACTTGACCACACTTGTTAGTCTCATCTTACGCGTTGCTCTTTGGAGTAAATGTTCTATTATCGTCTCAGTCTTACTTACACAAAGACTCCGGGAAACCACGCAATTCTAACATTACTGACTATTAGTGTTTCCATTGATATAAAACTTGAATACCTGGAATCATGGTATTCAAACACTAAAATTACTGACTATTAGTGTTTCCATTGATATAAAACTTGAATACCTGGAATCATGGTATTCAAACACTAAAATTACTGACTATTAGTGTTTCCATTGATATAAAACTTGAATACCTGGAATCATGGTATTCAAACACTAAAATTACTGACTATTAGTGTTTCCATTGATATAAAACTTGAATACCTGGAATCATGGTATTCAAACACTAAAATTACTGACTATTAGTGTTTCCATTGATATAAAACTTGAATACCTGGAATCATGGTATTCAAACACTAAAATTACTGACTATTAGTGTTTCCATTGATATAAAACTTGAATACCTGGAATCATGGTATTCAAACACTAAAATTACTGACTATTAGTGTTTCCATTTATTTAAAACTTGAATACCTGGAATCGTGGTATTCAAACACTAAAATTACTGACTATTAGTGTTTTCATTGATATAAAACTTGAATACCTGGAATCGTGGTATTGAAACAGACAGATTACGCCTCCTGCCAGGTAGCTTAAGACTAACACGATTTTTTATTGTGCAATGTTTACTTCCTGCGACGTACGAGGCAAGAGGAATTGTAGATTGTGTTTTTGGGTTGGAGTTTCATTACTTTTATTAGAATTTTGCCAGGAAAACGGCTTAGAATCCTTGTCTCGTCGATTTTTAACTACAAAGGCTTTTTTACCTAGCACAGCGTTTACACCGCGGCATCTCCATATTTTTTGTCAATCTCCAATATGACAAGACGCTGGTCTCACTTCGCTTGAAACAAGATGACGCTTGGAACACGTGAGATTTCAAATTCCACGGTTCCAAGCTTTCGTTATTGATAGACAGCCCCTTTATTTCTCATTTATAACGGCTCCAACATATTCGCAATTTACTTCAACAAATTGTTGGAGAGGTATGGGAAGGGGTGCGGGGAGTAGGGTTATGGAGAGGGTGTAAGTAGTTAAGGTCTAGACTAAATATCTTTTTTTAATAATTTTTAAATGGGGAGATTAGCTATGCAGAAAACTAGAAATGTGAGAAATAGATTTTTTCGTTACCTTCGTAAGACAAGGAATTTGAAGTTGCCGCGACACACAAATGAACCCATCGGCTTCAGCGGGTTCTCGATCAGGGATAGTTTGGGAACTATTGCATCAGAGAATTAGCGTCTCTAAATTGACGTCACAAAATTATTCAAATTTGATTGGCATAAAGTTGAACTACTCGTTAATGTTTCTGAAGACAAACATCTCAGGAATGGTTACGATAATCATCACCAGCTGGGCGTTTAAACAACTCATTATTCATGTTAACAACATTATTAGCTAATTAATTCATCCACCAATGTTAATACAACATTTTTCATGAACAAATTGTATTGTTATTTATTTACTTTCTTTTTTCAATTGCATTTCAAATGACAGAAACATGATAACAATGGCAGAGGTTTTTTTGCATTTGTTAAGATAAATGTAACACATTTTTTTTATTTTCATAAAGTAAACAAAAAATCCTTCATGTTCTAAAAATGTGTTTTCTGGACGTTTCTGCTCTATAAACAGGAAAACCACGGGCGCCACAGAACAAACTTGCTGTATTGTTCACGTGAAATAAAACCAACATACACCCAAAAATGGAAAATATTATCGCAGAACTGTCTGTATTCACAGGTTTTTACGCTATTAGCCCATTTTTATCACCATTTCTCCTTTCTCGTTTCAATAGCAGCGCTCGGATCATCACTATATTTTGTCTCCTCCGAGAAAGCCTGCATGAAAGCATGTATATGCTGTTTTAGGAAGTGCTCTCAGACACGTTGTTTTATCAGATAAGGTTTCGTTCTTTTAAAATAGTCAAAATAGTCTCAATTGCTCTATCGTCTTTCATTTTCTGTAGAAATAATCTCCATATATTTGAACTCTTGGGTCTACAACAGACTGAGGTACCACCTATTCAACAAATTGAAGATAGGGTGTACCGACGAATGCCCGTGCGGTACTGGTAAAATGACCACTGAACATCTGCTGCAGAACTGCCCGACATACGAGGATCAGAGAGAGCAGATGTGGCCATTGCCAGTGGAACTGCAAGACAAGCTCTATGGTAGTGGCGAGAGTCTCAGGATGACCGCCGCTTTTTTCGAGAAAATAATGGTTGCTGTCTGACTGTGTACGCAGAAGAAGAAGAAGAAGAAGAACTCTTGGGTC
The DNA here is from genome assembly GCA_036924085.1 of Ariolimax columbianus. Lineage (NCBI taxonomy): Eukaryota > Metazoa > Mollusca > Gastropoda > Stylommatophora > Arionidae > Ariolimax > Ariolimax columbianus. The sequence continues at coordinate 46,003,061 of JAVGWX010000001.1, forward strand.
TGTTTGATAATGATGTTCAATGCCACAATGATTAAAACTACTCTTTTATGCAACCTGAAAAGAGCGTTAAGTGGCGGGTTGAAGTAGCTTTCCTCACACCACGAGCGTGCTGATGAAAGGGGTGGGCCGGGATCCTCCAGACGGTTGTGTTATGCTTCATTTCATCGTTGTACCGCTCACTACCATGGGATCATGCCGAACACCCACCTCATTAACAAAGCTGCTATTAAAACATCAAGTTCCCAGGCAAAACTACAAGGGAGTGGAGGTTACAAGTGTTTTGTCTACTTGGTGTACTGCTAACGTATCAAATATTCGCCAATTATTTGCAAATCTTCTATAGTCTGTGTCACGTTTATGCAATTAATTTTGAAACCAAGATACCTAGACTCAATTGTTGCCCAAATAAAATTGAACGTCGTTAGCGTGGACCGAGTCTTTGTTAATTAAAACCACTTAGTTGCAAAAATACAATGATCTACATAATCTAACGAAAACTTGACTTGGACTGAACTGCTATTAATAAAACCTAGTTCTCTCAAACATAAACGCAGTCATTTGAAAAATATAAATCATCGCAGGTTTCTTGCGGGTTAGCATTGTTGATCATGTACCTCCAACCTTTTCTACAACGTGTGTCGTTTACCAACTTTATTGTTGATCGTTGCTCGTGCCATTCTCTCAGGCTGTCCAACATCTTCTCTCTCTCTCTCTCTCTCTCTCTCTCTCTCTCTGTATTTACCTGTCTCTTTTTCCTGTTATCTTTCCCATTGCCTTAACGTGCTCCAAACCGCTTCTTCACATAACAAGGATAACTGCCTTGTTCTGATCATTGCAATGAGTTGTCTTTGTGCTTGTGCCTCTTCGAGTACTGTTTCATTCGTCTTACTTGCCGTCCATAGGTTCCGAGCATTTATTGTCAAACTGCATCTCCGTTGCTTCCAATGATCTATGCGTTTGCCTGCTGATTGTCCATGATTCACTGCCATATGTCAGTATTGGTTCTCCATATCATCCAGTGACTTTTTCTCATTTCTAGCGACAAGGTTTCGGTGCGCAATTTTCCCTTCATAGTCTTAAGGCCCGATTTTGCTTGGGCTATTCTGCATTTTTTCCGGAATTGCATCTTCAATCTGATGTTATGTATGTGCCCAGGTATTTATACGTGCTAACTTGTTTCAATTCGGTCCCCTTCGCTTTGACGCAATTTTTTTGAAAATTGTATTTCTCAATCACTACCATCACCTCCGATTTCTTTTTATTTAACTGATGCTTTTGTTTTTACTTTGCTGAATTACTGTGTTTACCATTTCCTGCAAGTCGGTTTGATTCTGGGCTAAATATCTATATAGATCAGTTGTAGATACTTACATAATCGTTCTTAGTCTACACGCAACAAATGTAATCGGAGACCCATTTCATGCAAACCTACGTATGACTCGGTAAACAAAGACCCATTCGTGGTAAACGTAAACATATCCGTTCTAAATAATTCCACATCATTTACATATAAAGATGCAACTGCTATAAACAAATTTTGTCGTTCCAAACGCAGAACTATTTATTTTAAACAAACACACAACAGTTGTAAACATAGACCCTTCCATCGCTGGATATGTTGATCTAGCTGTTGTAAACATAGACCCTTCCATCGCTGGATATGTTGATCTAGCTGTTGTAAACATAGACCCTTCCGTCGCTGGATATGTTGATCTAGCTGTTGTAAACATAGACCCTTCCATCGCTGGATATGTTAATCTAGCTGTTGTAAACATAGACCCTTCCGTCGCTGGATATGTTGATCTAGCTGTTGTAAACATAGACCCTTCCGTCGCTGGATATGTTGATCTAGCTGTTGTAAACATAGACCCTTCCATCGCTGGATATGTTGATCTAGCTGTTGTAAACATAGACCCTTCCGTCGCTGGATATGTTTATCTAGCTGTTGTAAATATAGACCCTTCCATCGCTGGATATGTTGATCTAGCTGTTGTAAACATAGACCCTTCCGTCGCTGGATATGTTGATCTAGCTGTTGTAAACATAGACCCTTCGATCTTTGTAATTGTTGATCCAGCGGCTGTAAACATAAACACATTCGTTTTAAATGTAGAATAATTTATTTTAAACAATGGCTGATTTGTTGTAAACTATCCATTGTTTATGTAGACCAAGACGTTGTCAACATTGAAAAGGTCAGTGGCTGAAATGGAATAAGTAAATTATGTTCCTTGTTCTCCAACATACGTTTGTCCTGTGTTTAAATGCAATTCCAAAATTCATGTACACACTGCAGTACGCATTCTTGCAGTTCCTGTAAGTCTTTCACAAGAATGTCAAGCAGTCGGGAAAAGTTTCAGTGCGTAACGAATTATGAGAGACTAGACACCTGCCATGCGCCTAATCTTTTTGGTAATTAGGGGTGTTGTTTGTTCACGTCTGCAACATCAATACAACAGCGTTCTTTAACTGAGAAAAAATATGGCGCTTGCAGTCAGATGTTGTTAAAAATAAATGTTGAATTCTAAAGCTGCTCAGCTTAATTACTGTTCTTTTCGATTAGTCAGCGTCATTCCGGAATGACACTTGAAAGAGATGCCTGGTATTTTTTAAAACTTTAATTTCACTTCGGGACTCAGACATGGAACACACAAAGTAAATTAAGAGGTTTTTGTTTTCTTAAAATAAATACAAATAAAGATGTCGTTTTTATTGTCAATGAACTCAGCAATAAATCTGTTTTCGCAGTCTGAACCAGTCCACAAAAAGTGTAAACAATACAAGTTTGTTTATGGGTGTGCGTGCGTGTGTGTTCGTACGTGCTTGTGTGTGTGTCTGTATGTGTGTACGTGCGTGAGTTTCACATAATAAAACAATGTACTTTTGAAAAAGATTAGTGTTTTCTTTGTTGAATGTGAATGTTGAACTACAATACACGTTCTATAAACGAGTAATATAAAGTCAATGAACTTGCGAAACATCTTATCTCATGCCATCCACTTGATGTATCTCCTTGTGATCCTAAGACATATGTCGGCGCGGTAAAGACATAGATTCAAGGGGAGTCTCCTAGGTAGAGGTTAGGGACCACACAACGCGGGACACAAACCTGTTACTCCGTAGGCAGACTGGAGAGAGTCAAGTGGAAGGAAGGCGCACATTCATACGGCAGAGGGATGACACCAGACAGCTGATTTCCGACGTTCATGTTTATATATTAATATCATGTATTGATTTCTAAGATTCCCATTCGACAAAGAGAGAACGAATTTTTGTAAAAAGGAAAGTTATTTATTGTGCATGTAGAATTCTTTGCATTTTTTTGTGGGGTTATTCAGACAGCGACAGCAGATTTATTTCTGAGGAAAAAATCACTTAATTTATTTTGCATAAAGCATACTTACTTGTCTCTTTAGGTATATAGTGAAGAGTCTTATGCTCAAGGGCAACATATTAATCAATTGGCTAAGCTAAATAAGGTTCACAGTGTTACTTTTGTTTACTTCAGTATCGGATCTAGCAACACTCAAGCGATAGAAGTCCAACGTCAGGCCTCGAATACAGGCAACACTCAAGCGATAGAAGTCCATCGCCAGGCCTCGAATACAGGCAACACTCAAGCGATAGAAGTCCACCATCAGTCTGAATGCTGAATGAAGAGCATCAAGCTTGATATCAAACGAAGGTGAAGAACCTGGACAGATCACATACTTCACGTTTGCAGTGATAAATCTTCTAAAGAAGCAGTTGATTAGACTACATTAAGGACAAATTATTTCATAAATAAAAAGACAAAGAAACATAAAGATAAAAAAGACAAAACAGGAAACAGAAACGATCGCCCTTGGTCGAGTAAAAGATTAAATAGACAAAACAGGAAACAGAAACGGTCGCCCTTGGTCGAGTAAAAGATTAAATAGACAAAACAGGAAATAGAAACGATCGCCCTTGGTCGAGTAGAAGATTAAATAGACAAAACAGGAAACAGAAACCATAGGCGCCCATGGTAGAGATGAAGATATGTGCCACTGGGCATAACGAAGATTGATGAAAGTGATTCTTGTTCACTCTCCTGGTACAGGCACATTATTATGTGTCTGTGTTGAGGATTTAGCAATGAATGAGAAAATACCCTCGCACATTCAGACTCCACCAAGGGCCGAATCCAATAAAGTTCAACTTTTGGAAGGAAATTTTAAGCATTGCGAAACATTCCTTGATTCAATCTGCGCTTCAAGGATACAAATAATTAATTAGCATACTCTCTATACATTGTTCAGAACCATTCGTCTTTCCTTAAATTATTGACCTTGCAGAAATGTAGAAATGTTTCCATTTTCCTACATTCAGTCTTGTTCTTGCTTGGTTCTTTTATGGGGAATTGGCAAGACATTTGACCTGCCTGGTCCTCGTGGTATAGATGTGAATGGCTAAATGCTCTACGGCGGCTGACGATGTGTGTTTGTCCAAATGATTTCCTCAGGAATTACCAACACCTGGTTCTCGTTTTGAAACGTGCCAAAGTGTACTTGTGTTACTCTCTACCTGTAGACGTTTTCACATGGTTTCATGTTATGTTTACCGGAGGTGACAAACCCAGCTTATATATTTTTCTGAATGGAGAACGAAAGCATTCTTCTTCTCCGATATCACTATCCTCATGCCACCTGCATGTTTATGAAAAGCAGTACGCCCTCTTTCTGTACCGAGAACCCAGTCGAAAGGGATAACAAACAGACATAGGGTTTCTCTCTAATTACACACTGACGTCAACAATATTTATGAAAAGTTTCAAGAATTCAAAAGATCTTGTATTTATTTATTTTTGTTGTGCCTGAACACTAAAAGCACGTATGTGAAATTGAAAGATGTAGTTAACATTGTGGTTTGTTTCACTGAAACAAAATGAAATCAAATATTTCTTCGTAGTGGAATATAAACAGGCAGTTAAAGTCATGTCACTAGCTACAACTATAAACCAGATACTTCTTCGAAGTGGAATATGAACATGCAGTTAACTTAACTTAACTTAACATTTGTATACTGGTTTAGTAGACTCTGCAAACGACCAGTTTCTTTTACATTTCCTTTCTCTAAAAGCCATGTGTATCCAATTTATTCTTAAATGCATTAATTTTCTCTGCGCCACTACTTCCTGTGGCACTGCATTCTAAGCATTCACCACTCTCGGACTAACAAAATATTTCCTAATATCTAATCTGGACATTTCGCTAGTTAATTTGAAGTTATGCCCTCTTATTCTTGTAGGTGGTTGTATTTTGAAAAAAAAACTTGTTATAGTCTAATTTATCTGTTCTTTTGAGTATCTTATAAACCTCGAATTCTTCTCTTTTCTAGACACTGTAGGCCGGTTTTCTCACTATCAGCTTTGTCGTTCTTTTTTGTATCCTTTCCAGCTTGTTTATATCATCTCTATGATATATCTCTACACCTGTACACAGTACTTCAATCTAGGTCTAACTAATGCTTTATACAGTTTGACAATCACTTCCTTACTCCTGTGTTTAATATTTCTTTTTATCATATCTAACATTGCATTTGCCTTTTTCACTGTTACCTGGACTTGCTCACTCCCCTTACCTGTATAATCTATTATAACCCCTAGGTCCCTTTCCTTTTCTATCTTTCTAAAATTATTCTTGACCATACTGTAATTATGTTCCAAATTCGATCTACCCATGTGGATGACTGTATATTTATCAACATTAAACTCCATTTAAACTCCGAATGCCCGTGCGGTACCGGTAAAATGACCGCTGAACATCTGCTGCAGAACTGCCCGACATACGAGGATCAGAGAGAGCAGATGTGGCCATCACCAGTGGAACTGCAAGACAAGCTCTATGGCAGTGGCGACAGCCTCAGGATGACCGCCGCTTTTTTCGAAAAAATAATGGTTACTGTCTGACTGCGTACGAAGAAGAAGAAGAAGAAGAAGATATCTAAATCCGACCTCAATATATCCACTCCTGCTTTAGATGAGACACTACTGCATAGTTTTGTATCATAAGCGAATTTTGCAATCATAGATCCCATATCAATATTCAATTCGTGTATATAAATCAAGTACAAAATTGGTCCCAAAACCTACACAAAAAATTATGCCTACTACCAGCTGAACAGAAGAGAGCAGGTCGTGGTCATCAGACTCCGCACAGGCCACAACAGACTGAAGTACCATCTATTCAATAAACTGAAGATAGGTGGCACTGACGAATACACCTGTGGTACAGGGAAAATGACCGCTGAACATCTGCTGCAAAATTGCCCGACATACGAGGACCAGAGAAAGCACATGTGGCCATCACCAGTGCCAACACTAGACAAGTTCTTTGGCAGTGTCAACAGCCTCAGGATGACAGCTGTTTTCTTCGAACAAATTCAAGTTGACGTCTGACAGCGTACGAAGAAGAAGAAGAAGAAGGTCCCAAAACCCAGACCTCTGGCATTCCACTTTTCACTTCACACCATTCAGAGTACTCCGTATTTATATACGCACTCTCTGCCTTCTTCCCGTTAACCAACTTTCAATCCATTCGGCAACTGTCCCACCTATTCCATGTGATTTTAACTTTCTAAATTATCTTTAATGAGGAACTCTAACAAAGGCCTAGATAAATACCATCCACTGGTTCCGCATTATCCATCATTTTAGGAACCTCCTAGGTGAATTCTAACAGATTTCCCTCTAGTAAACCTATACTGATTATTTCTCATTAGATTAAATTTGTCTAAATGCAGTACAGTGTTTTCTTTTATTATTGACTCTAACAATTTACAGACCGTTAAACTCACTGGTCTATAATTTACTGGATCTGATTGTTTGCCCTTTTTGAATAAGGGGATCACTTCTGCATCTTTCCAATCCCGTGGAACAATCTCTTTTGCAAGTGATTGAGAACAAAATATAGCCAATGGCTTTGCTAGTTGGTTTCTAATTTCAAACAGCAATTTTGGATGAATACCATCTTTACCTGGATATTTATCAACTTTCAACCCCTCTAATTTTTTTTAAAACCATTTCCTCTGTAATACATAATGATCTTAATCCCGCTGTATCCATGTCTCTTTGAAAAATATCCAAACGCTCTGAGATCTTGGATCAGTCCTTTTTTGTGTAGACTGTGCCAAAGTACTGATTGAGTAGATTAGCTGCCTCTCTAATCTCACTTACTATTTTTCCTGAGCTGTATATGAGTGTTTTTCCTGTGCTGTATATGAGAGGTTTTCCTGTGCTCTATGTGAGTCTATCCTAGTTGAATATGAACAGGCAGTTAACTTTATGTTACTAACTACAATCGTAAAACCAAAAACTTCATTTTCGAGAAATAAGAACAAATGCAAGTCATTATGTTTTTTGTTTGGGCTTGTTTGTTTTGTTTTTAAATCCAAACTAAGTACATTAGCATGCAGAATAAGAAATGGAAAAAAAACATGAAAAAAAACTAGTAAAAGTTGATTAAGGTTGAGCTTAATCAAAATTTAAAAATGGGTATGGTCAGATACCGCACCGAGACGAGAACATAAACAAAACCTACGTTACGACCAATAGGCCTTCATCAGGGACAACAACACTGAACTAACAAATCAACATATAAGAAAAAAAGGGTCAACTCATCTGTTTCAGGTGGGAGACGCTTACTGTCTATGCGACCGGTTATGCCAAGTACTCGATAGAAACTGAAATGGGAGCGGTCAAACAAAAAGTGGCGGAATATGCCTGATAAGCCAAGCGTGGCCAAATAGTGGTCCAGATAGGAGAACAATGAGAAGGCAATATAAGCCGGGAGGACGTGATATTGATATAAGAGAGGGGGGAAGAGAACTGATGGAAGAGCGGGGGGGGGGGGAGGAAGACAAATAGATGGGAACCAGTGTGAGGGTTTAAGAAAAAGTATGGAAGATATTAATACCATGTGGTTGGAGACAGCCCATACTCGAGATAAGTCTGTTCTCAAGGGCGAATCGATGACGATCGTAAGAGAAGCACGAAACTAGACCAGTGACACTGACGTCAGCCATACCCCGGTGCTCAGGACCATTGAAGTGGCTGGCAATTGGGGAACCAGTGCGGTTGCGGATGTCGTTGAGGTGTTGGCGGAAACGCTCCCGTAGTTCCATACCAGTTTCCCCAATGTAAGTCATACCACACTGGCGGCAGATGATGGAATAGATGAGGTTACGAGATTTGCATGTGAACCCCTCTTTGATGAAGAATTCAGCCTTAGGAAAGGTAATGGAGCGAGAAAGGATGACATGAGGGCAGGTAACACAGCCACGTGAATTTTTGCATGGCCTGGTGCCTGGGAGGCTATGAGGGCTGGTGTGTAGGCGACTACTGACCAGCAAAACCCTCAGGTTCCTGTCACGCTTGTAGGTGACAAGGGGAGGATCGGGAAAAACTTTGCGAGTGGCAGGATCAGAGTGAAGGATAGGGAGATGACGGAATAGGATATCCCGGACAGAGACGTTGTGAGGGTGATAGGTGAGGACGAGTTTCACACGGTCAGAGGGAGGACGGCGGGTGGGAGTAAGGGAGTCTTGGCGGGAGATAAGAAAAACCCGCTGAAGGGCGGAGGAGAGAGTGGTCTCAGGGTAGAGTCGCTTGCGGAAGAAGTCAAGCATCTCGTGAGCCCTGAGAAGGAAGTCGTCGTCATCCTAACATAGGCGTCGGAGGCGTAGGAGTTGGGAGAAAGGAAGCGAATCGCGACAGGATAGGGGATGGGAGGAAGTGTAGAGGAGGTAGTTGTGGGCGTCAGTGGGTTTGTAGTAGACAGTGGTGGAGAGGCCTGAAGGGCAGATAGAGACAGTGATGTCCAGAAAGTGGACAGACGTGAGGGAAATGTCAGACGTGAACTTAATCGAGGGATGGAAGTCGTTGACAAAGTCGATAAAGTTGAGGAGATCCTTCTCCGACATGTCAGTAATACCAATCCCATCGTCGATGTATCGATAATACATCAAAGGAAAGGGGCCCTGGAATTGAAGCCAGATCAAGTGTTGCAGGTGACCCATGAACAGGCATGCGTAGGTGGGGCCCATTCTGGTGCCCATAGCCACACCGCTGATCTGGTCGAAGAACTAGCCATTGAATTCAAAGGTATTGAGAGTAAGAACGAGTTCTGCTAGACGGACGACGGCAGACGTGGAGATGGATGGGTTAACCCTTCGGTCAAGGAAGAAGCGGAGGGTCAATAAACCATCAGAGTGGGGGATCGAGGTGTACAGTGAACAGACATCAAGTAGGAAGAGACGATAGGTTTGGTCGGGGGAGAGGACAATGGTAGAGAAAGTGGTTAAGGCATGGTTGGTGTCCTTAAGAAATGTGGGAAGAATCTCCACCATATGTTGGAAGACACTATCCAGGAAGTCCGATACCAGTTCGGTGGGACAGAAACAGGCAGAGACAATAGGGCGACCTGGGTTGTCAAGCTTATGAATTTTAGGCAGCATGTAGAAAGAAGGCTTACCCAGACAACTGTCAAAGATACGGAGGTTCGTAGCGCTCTTCGGGAGGAGATGTCGTTTGGTCATGCAGCCATCATTTTATTCTTGGAAACAAAACTAAATATTTTAGCTATGTGAAAATTGCAACAGGAAATGGCAATGCCTTTATTATTAATTTTGTTATTATTAGTATTATTATTATTATTATTACCCAAATCCAAACCAAGTACTGCATTATTTTATTGCGCCATTCTGCTTCTCCCGAAGCACTAGTTCTCACGACAGATAGGCCCATATTGGATGCTCGTATTCGACAATTTTCAGGGGCAGTTACTGCAGCAATGATTGCACATGATGAAATTGCTAGTCCTAGTACACAACCTTCTTAATAAAGACGTCTTTGACTACATGCTAGTAGATATATCAGGTTAGGGAAAATAGCAACACGTAATTACAATTATGTTATTATTCTTATATTTTTAGTTTGATGTTTTAAAAACATCCTGTTCAATTTCTTCAGGATCGTGAAATATTAATCCATTTATAAACCGGCAATTTAGTAGAAACCCATAGCAAATACATTATCAACATTAGAAAATAAAATAAAAACGGCAACACATGTATTATATATATACAGTAGAAAAACTGACATCACTCACTGCCATAATACGGTGTATATATATAATATATCAAAGCCTGTCGTATCCAGAAACGGACGACTTTATCAGTTGCATCGCTGCTCAGGTCATGTCAGGTCAGGTCAGGTCATCCGGTAACCGGTGAGGTCGATGGGGCACACATGAAGACATCCTCACAACGCCACGCCACCCTTCTTTGTCAGATGCCGCTGCATGTGACTCTTCTGGTCGGAGATTGGTCCATTCTTTTATATTGTCCTCCCATCTCTCTTTGAGACGGCCTCTTCGTCGTCTGCCATGCACCTTTACGTGGAGGATTGTATTTGCAAGGCCATTTGATCTCGATATGTGACCGTACCAAGCGAGTTTTCTTCTTTTGACAGTTGCCAAGAGGTCTTCGAAAGGCCCTATTGCTGTGGTAATTCTATCTCGCATTTCCTCATTTGTAACTCAATCTTTGTACGTGACGTTTAAAAGTCTTCGGAAACATCTCATCTCCAAGGCCTATATCCTTCGTTGAAGGTCAGCTGTAACTGTCCATGTCTCACAAGCATAGAGGAATATTGACAGGACCAGTGTACGCATTAATCTTATTTTCGTGCATAGTGCTTACCGTTTATCTTGCCAGATTTTGTTACGCCATGCTAGCGCCGCTATTGCCTGTGCTATCCTCACATTTTGATCCTTCATCACTGATAATCGACCCAAGATATTTAAAACGGTCAACCACTTCGAGTTCCTGACCGTTAGCTTGTATCCTGCCGTTGAAGCCCTTGGCGTTGTTGGTAATTAATTTTGTCTTTCCAGCGTTTATCCCCATATCATAGCCAAGAGCTGTTTCATCGAGTCTTCCTGAACCATTCCAGTTCTGCTTCTGAACCCGCCAACCCGTCGATATCATCTGCAAAACGAAGGTTGGTAATATTTCGGCCCCCTTTCTTGACAGTACCAACGTGATCTCCAAGTACCTCACTCATAATTCCTTCGCTGCTCAGCGTAAGGAAAATAATCCAACCTACCGTTAAAACGGCTAAACATTATGGCAGTTGTAAGTAACGACGTTCTGCAAAAAGCATGTTGCTTACATTGACATATATATTTTTATAACTTTTATATGTTTGTATTACATGCACAAATGTTTGAATAAACGAACATATCTTTGGCTATGTTAAAAGCCTCTTTAATAAGACGAACAGCATATATTTTAATGTGATTCTTCAAAGCGGATAACGAAAACATTTTGTTTATGTTGGTATTCAAGCGCATATGTTTTAATATGGGTAGTTATGTAAGGACACTAGCGAGAAAATAGATAGATGTATTAAAAAGCATTATGTGTGACTAATTGACTACTCAGAGGTCGTTGATAAAGTCAACAATGAGAAACTCCAGAATGACAAAAATGCCAGCACGACCAAGTCCACTATGACAAATTCCACCACGACAAAGTCCACCGTCACAAAGTCCCCCAGGACAAATTCTATCACCACAAAGTTCATCATAACATTGCCCACCACGACAAAGTCCCCCATGACAAAGTCCACTATGACAAAATCCAGCATGACAAAGTCCACCGCACTGATCAGACAATGACCCTCACCTGACCTCCTCGTTGGTCGTCCTGGAAACTGGCTGTTGTCTAGGACAACAGTCTACTAACAAGGTGAGGTTTGACGTGATCCCCGTAGTAGTGAGCGACAAACCGATGAAGCCAAGCATAGCAGAACCACCTGGAGGACTACTGTTCACCTTCATCAGCACGCTCGGGATGTAAGACCTGCTACGACAACCTGCCACTTATCGTGCTTTTTAGGGCGCACAAAAAAATAAACCTACTCATTGTGGTTATTCATCAACAACAACAACAAAATCCAGCACGACCAAGTCCAGCACGACCAAGTCCAGCATGACCAAGTTTACTATGATAAAGTCAATCACGACTAAGTCTACCTTGACAAAGTTCAGCACGACCAAGTCCAGCATGACCAAGTTCACCATGATATAGACCAGCATGACCAAGTTCACCATGACATAGTCCAGCACGACCAAGTCCAGCACGACCAAGTTCACTATGACATAGTCCAGCACGACCAAGTCCAGCATGACCAAGTTCACCATGACATAGTCCAGCATGACCAAGTTCACCATGACATAGTCCAGCATGACCAAGTTCACCATGACATAGTCCAGCATGACCAAGTTCACCATGACATAGTCCAGCATGACCAAGTTCACCATGACATATTCCAGCACGACCAAGTCCAGCATGACCAAGTTCACTATGATAAAGTCAATCACGACTAAGTCTACCTTGACAAAGTTCAGCACGATCAAGTCCAGCACGACCAAGTCCAGCATGACCAAGTTCACCATGACATAGTCCAGCATGACCAAGTTCCCTATGATCAAGTCCAGCACGACCAAGTCCAGCATGGCCAAGTTCACCATGACATAGTTCAGCACGACCAAATCCAGCACGACCAAGTCCAGTACGACCAAGTCTAGCACGACCAAGTCCAGCACGACCAAGTTTACCTTGACAAAGTTCAGCACGACCACGTCTACCATGACGAAGTCCAGCACAACCAAGTCCAGCACGACCATGTTTACCATGACGAAGTCCAGCACGACCAAGTGCACGACCAAGTCAAAGCATGGCCACGTCTACCATGACAAAGTTCACTATGACAAAGTCCAGCACGGCCAAGTCCACAATGACAAAGTCCAGCGTGACAAAGTCAAGCACGGCCAAGTCCAAAATGACAAAGTCCAGCGTGACAAAGTCCAGCACGGCCAAGTCCCCAATGACAAAGTCCAGCACGGCCAAGTCCCCAATGACAAAGTCCAGCGTGACAAAAACTAGCATGGTCAAGTCCCCAATGACAAAGTCCAGCGTGACAAAAACTAGCACGGCCAAGTCCACAATGACAAAGTCCAGCGTGACAAAGTCTAGCACGCCAAGTCCACAAAGACAAAATCCAGCACGGCCAAGTCCCCAATGACAAAGTCCAGCGTGACAAAAACTAGCATGGTCAAGTCCACAATGACAAAGTCCAGCGTACAAAGTCTAGCACGCCAAGTCCACAAAGACAAAGTCCAGCGTGACAAAGTCTAGCACACCAAGTCCACAAATACAAAGTCCAGCACGGCCAAGTCCCCAATGACAAAGTCCAGCGTGACAAAGTCTAGCACGCCACGTCCACAAAGACAAAGTCCAGCGTGACAAAGTCTAGCACGCCAAGTCCACAAAGACAAAGTCCAGCGTGACAAAGTCTAGCACGCCAAGTCCACAAAGACAAAGTCCAGCGTGACAAAGTCTAGCACGCCAAGTCCACAAAGACAAAGTCCAGCACGGCCAAGTCCCCAATGACAAAGTCCAGAGTGACAAAGTCTAGCACGCCAAGTCCACAAAGACAAAGTCCAGCGTGACAAAGTCTAGCACGCCAAGTCCACAAAGACAAAGTCCAGCGTGACAAAGTCCAGCGTGACAAAGTCTAGCACGCCAAGTCCACAAAGACAAAGTCCAGCGTGACAAAGTCTAGCACGCCATGTCCATAAAGACAAAGTCCAGCGTGACAAAGTCTAGCACGCCAAGTCCACAAAGACAAAGTCCAGCGTGACAAAGTCTAGCACGCCAAGTCCACAAAGACAAAGTCCAGCATGAAACACAAATTGCATGTCTGGAAAATGTCGGTGTGCACATAACATAAGACAAGAACAGTCAGCAAACTTGTTTTGGGAGAACTCTGCCGGTGCTTGAGCTGGCAGGTTTTATTCGCCATAAACAGATGTAAAAAGAGCCGTGCGACTAGAATGCAAAATGCCTCTGTTTTTTTAATGTTTTTTTGTGTGTTTTTTTGCGTTTGCCTTATTTCTCTAATCCCCAAGGCGGTATGGAAATAAATGCTGATAAAACAAAGCTCATGACCAATAACGTTGCAGGGTTTCAATCTGTCATAGAGGCAAAGGGGCAGGTACTTGAGGTGGTGAAACGTTTCAAATATCTTGGATCGTTGATCAGCGAAGAGGGTTCGAAGCCAGAGGTAATTACAAGAATAGCACATACAACAGCGGCGCTGACTAGGCTGCAACCTTTTTGGCGAGACAAGCGCCTCGCCCTCGGCATAAAAGTCAGACTACTGCGCTCTTTAGTGCTGTCAATATTTCTGTATGCCTGCGAGACCTGGACCATTACAGCAGATATCCAGGGCAGAATACGTGCAAGTACGTGCGGTGCTATAGAAAACTCCTAAATGTTACATATAAGGATCGTGTCACGAACGTAGACATCCGTCAGAGAGTTGAAGACGCTATTGGTCCTTTTGAAGATCTGTTCACAACTATCAAAAGACGAAAGATGGTCTGGTGCGGGCACGTCGCGAGGTCCAACGGAATTCCCAACTCGATACTCCTTGGATCCGTACTGGGACAGAGAGGGCGAGGACGTCCAAGGAAGAGATGGGTGGACAACATCGCTGAGTGGTCAGGCCTTCGTCATGGTGAGATACGTCAGGCGGCGACAGACAGAGAGAGCTGGCGTGGGATTTTCATGTCTTCATGTGTGCCCCAACGACCTGATGGGTTACGGGATGAACTGAACTGAACAAGGCGGTGTGCGTTGCACTGTGGTTTTTATTTTTGGTGCCTGTCGACTCAGTGCATCCGACTTCAGCATGCATTTTTACATAAGGGTCTGCTTCCTTCTGCATTTTCTAAGGGTTTGCTTCCCCGGGGTAACGGTCGCTGCTGTGATGGGGATCGAAACCAGCACCTTTGAGTTGTGAGCCGTGCCACTAAACCACTAGGCCACGCCGTCCTATGTACTGACCCTTGAATGTAAACCACTCTCAGGGCATAAGAATTATGATAGATATTTAATAAGGTATTTTCTCAATTTCATTCGATGACTTTTGACAGTTAGAATGAACAAATCATTAATATCAAAAGCGTGTCTAAAACCTCTCAACATTGATGGGGGGTTTTCAGAAAGTTTTACAAAGTTAAATGTCTACACTCATTTCGCCGGGGATCAAGATGCTGAGCAGCGCATGAGCTGCAGTGGTCAGCGACCCATAGCTGACTGCTAGCGTCAGGGCCAGCGAAACAGAGCTGCCAAGACCCTCCTACACCTCCACACGGTGATCCTGGATAACAGGCTGCAGCAGGGCGGACTGGCTAAGGAGAAGGGATCGAAGAGGGAATGCTAACCCAGGTACTCAAAAAATGCTTGCTGAAGTCGGATGTGTTGGACTGAAAGGTGCAAATATCGCAGTCAATCTGTAAACTAGGACACAACGCATTCCATTCTATGGACTATATTCTGCTACTTAAGCCCTTTTAAGGCTTGGTAGCGGAAGATTGAGAACGAACGAAACCAAGCCAAGCCATTTCGCCGAAATTTATTACCTGTATAGAAAACGGGATTGGTTCAAGCTACAGATCAATGCAGTAATTAATCTGACTTCATACCAGAAGTAACAAAATGTAAACTCCAATATAATCTCTTGATTTCTCATGAATGCAGGCCGGTTTTGTCATCTGAAAAACCTTCATTTTCCTTACTTAGTTTGTCCATATTTCGTGTATGTTTACTCCTTGTTTTTGCGAATGATTTTCTTTATCTTCGTTCGCTCACGAAACACCTCACTTTTTGCTCTAATAAACTTCGGTATCCACCTGAAACTTCTCTAGTCACCACATGGGTTGTGGATGGTCGTGCTGCCACTTTGCTCCCCTTAAAGAGTCGACAGACTCGGAGACTGCTCTTCTGTTTTGTCTACAATTTGTTGGGGATGGCGTAGCCTAGTGGTTAACCCTTAGAAAATGCAGAAGGAAGCAGACCCTTATGTAAAAATGCATGCAGGCACACAACAAAAACCACAGTGCAACGCACACCCGCCTTGAGGAATAGAGAATAGACGGGGAAAAAAATATATTTTTTTTTTAAATAAAAAAAAATCAGACGTTCGTCGAGTGGGAAAAGATGTCTAGTAGGACAGCGTGACAATTCGAACGAAGCAAGAGTATGTACAACAAGCAGGCTATATGAACCATCACCATCGCATTTACAAAGTTTTTCCTACTTGGGAAGGAACTCTGACAAAGATGGAGAAATAAATTCAAAGCTAACCCTAGGATTTACAAATACCGATCTCCTTTCAATTCTGTACGCCCGATATAGAAGTCAGCAGCGTTCTCCGTGGAGAACTAGATTATGTTGCTCATCTTCAATGTAAAATCGGTCATACTATGTTGTCTGCAAACAGGGCAAGTAAATAAAAGTATCAAATCCATTCTGCAAACTTTCACCAACGTTTGTTGGTCGTATAATATGTACTAAATTGTAGTTGTAACAATCAACATTGATCTGATACAAAGACTACCCAGCAGCAACAACCAAAACAGTTGGAGATGGAGGAGAGACAATTGAGATGAATAGGGAAGGAACTGAGGATAGAGCCTGGAAAAATGACTAGACCCTCACTGAGTTGGATACCACATGTGAAAGGACGAGTTGAGAGGGCAGAAATACAAATCGAAAAACGGTGGAAGAGAAGACCAGGAATATTGAGAGTTTCATGAGTGGAAATAAACAAGATGCGGAGGTGAGTTGGTGACGCTGCAGTCTTGTGTTCTTTAGGTTCCAGAAGAATTAGAAGTCCATCGTTATTATCTAAAAATCATACTGAGCGCCTTTGTGTCTTTCTAGAATACAGGTGTCCATCGTGCACAACACAACTTAACTAATTACTTACAAACTGAACTTTTACATATGTGTATGATGTGACGTGTGTGTGCGTGTGTGTGTGATGTGTGTGCGTGTGTGTGTGTGTGTGTGTGGGTTGGTGTGTGTGCTTGCTTGCGTGCGCGTGTGTGTTGTGTGTGTTTGTGTGTGTGTGTGTTTCAGGACCCAATAGTTTCGTCCCAGAGCTTAGTCTTCAGTGTGGGCAAGCGTTTAACTAATGTGACGTATTCAGGTATCTCATTAGAGATACGTTTCTACCTGATACACGAGAATGGTGTGTGGAGTGAGCTTTCAGGTTCAGCATGTCGTAGAATGGAGTTAGAAGGAACGATCCCTGAAACGTGCATGTAATCTTCCCTTCTTGCTTACCAAACAGCCAAGTGACAGGTAAAGTATGTTGTAATCTGTTAGAAGGAACATGCTTTTTTAAGGTAGATTTAAAATCCTCCAATTAGTGTCTCTTTGATACTGAAACTTCCGTTACATAATTAGTTTATCACTGCCATAATTACAGCTTGGGTGACTGAGTAACCGAGCCAGTTATCGATACGATGCAGTCGGCCAAGCTGTAAAGGGGTACCTGATTACTGTTAAGGGAGGAAGGCAGCGCTGAAAATAACTGGCCATCTTACATCATAAAACATTGGAGTTCTGTATAATTGGGCTCTGACTCGCCATCGCCGACAGTTTTGTATGTACTTAGATTGCCTTCTTCTTAACCACAGCTGCAATGGCACCAAAACAGCGGTTGTTGGATGTAACCTTCACCTTAAATACTGCTCGAGTGATGTGGACAAATGCCTGAGGCAAAAAAGTACCAAAAGAACGGTTGCTGGAAGGGGCCGTCATCTTAACCACGGCTTGACCGATAAGAGCACATGTGTGTGGGGAGGGGGGGGGCGACGACAAGTACCAGAACAGCAGTTGATGCAAGGGACCTTAATCTTAGCCACAGCTCAGGTGAAATGTGCAAATACCTGGGGCCCAATCATCGGAACAGTAGCTGGTGGAAGGAACCTTGACTGTACTGCATGTCCGTGTCTTCTTTTTGTTCCATACGAAGTATAAGGCAACCACTGCATCAACCCTCCCCCCCCCCTCCCTCCCACCCGTACCTTCACAAATCTTCTACAGTTAACCCGTATCAAAGTATTGGCAATCCTTCCAGAAATGCAGATTTCTGCAGAGCTTCTTTTTACATGATGTGGCTGCTAGCTCCATACACTATCTTCTTTAGCCGCCTTTGACGATAAGTTCGGCTAAGTAGGTTACAGTTGGTTTTTTTAATTTCCTTTCAAGAAACCATTATAGTTGTCTTAATATATGTATTTATAGTTTGCTCATTTCTCGCGGGCCTGTGTGTGTAGCCTTCACTGATCATTTTGATTTTCCTATTTTTAGCTTTTGCAAGTTCTATAATTGCACTAGTTATTCTCGTATACTAACGACTCATTTCATTATTGCTAACTTATGTTTTTTTATGTAGTATACGGTGTCTACATTTTTTTTTCTTTTTTGGCTAACCCTCTGTCAACAAATGGAGACCATTTTTTGTCTACTTAACTCACAGGTTCATCGCTTTATTATTGTTAAGTGCTCTACTTTCACATACTGTATACTTCTTTGTTTCCTTTCTCTGATCATTATATTATTTTGTAACTTGCAAAGAATTCTTTCAATTTCATCCACAACCTCTAACGATTTTCCCAAGTGTAAATTTTCTTTGTCTATTTTTTGTTTGCTTTGTTTTTTTTTTAAATCCACGCATCTTGTGTCTCCCTTGAGCGAAATGGTAGTGTACTGAAATGGGATCTTTCCTCTAAAATATAACAATTTAAAGAGTAAATCTCTGCGAATTTAGACTAATGAAACAGGTGAGCGATTTAAACATCAACAACAAATTAGACACATAAGATTTATCCGAGCAGTGTTATGTTGAATCAATGCTGTTAGTATACAAAGAATCTTAACATTTATTGCGATAGGAAACGTTTAGCACAATTTCATTAAAGGAGAACAAAAAATATGAACAAATTACATATTTGGAAACATTTCTATTCAGTTCAATATATATTTAAATCCCTCAAACTGCAGAATTTTTAAGTTGTATCATATTTCAGCCTCTATTTTTATTATATTGTGCTTTTTCTCTTCAAGTTTTTTTTTGTTTAAATATGTCAGTGGGCGTTTTCTGAAATTCACCTGTTCGTTTTACCACGAGCTTACCTGGCGAAGTCTCCAATTCACCCAAACGTATTATTTGTGAATATGTATATGTGTCAGTAATATCTTAAATTCGCGTGTGTGTGAAGTAGGTGGCAAAAAAGAAGAAAGTCATTGCTTTCCAAGGTTGGACATGAGAATGAAATGAAGAAAGTAGAAAGTGTGTTGTAAAAATTGCGCATCACGGGTAGGGATGTTATTATTGAACGGCTCCTAAATGTCTGGAACGTTCTTGTACACTAAATGCAGGATATCGTACTGAACGTACCGTACCGTTAGCTTATTGCATACTTATACCCTTCTTATTGCCAATGTGAATCCTGAGGGCTCTAACTAAGGAAGAAAGAATGTGTACACTACCACTAGACTTTTCCGATTTCTGGGTGGGACAACGATTTGCCAATCTGGTCTGTGTTCAACGTTGATCCTTAGGGTGCCTAACGCAGCTTTGTACAGCTCTGATGGTGTCTAACGCAGCATTGTACAGCTCTGAGGGTGTCTAACGCAGCATTGTACAGCTCTGATGGTGGCTAATACAGCATTGCACAGCTCTGGGGTGTCTTATACAACATTGCACAGCTCTGATGGTGTCTAACCCGGCATTGCCCGCACATCTCTGATGGTGTCTAATACACCATTGCACATTTCTGAAGGTGTATTACACAACATCGCACAGCTCTGAGGGTGTCTAATACAGCATTGCAGGCCCAGCTCTGATGGTGTCTAACGCAGCATTGCGCGCACAGCTCTGATCTGATGGTGTCTAACGCAGCATTGCAGGCACAGCTCTGATGGTGTCTACTACAGCATTGCACAGCTCTGGGGTGTCTAATACAGCATTGCACAGCTCTGGGGTGTCTAATACAGCATTGCACGTACAGCTATGATGGTGTCTAACGCAGCATTACACAAATAGCTCTGATGGTGTCTAATACAGCATTGCACATTTCTGAAGGTGTATAACACAACATCAGACAGCTCTGAGGGTGTCTAATACAGCATTGCACGGCTCTGAGAGTGTCTAACTAAGCATTGCTCATCTCTTATGGTGTCGAACACAGCATTGGACGCACATCGCTGATGGTGCCTAACTCAGCATTGCACAGAGCTGAGTGTACATAACTCAGCATTGCACAGAGCTGAGTGTACCTAACTCAGCATTGCACAGAGCTGAGTGTACCTAACTCAACATTGCACAGAGGTGAGTGTACCTAACTCAGCATTGCACAGAGCTGAGTTTACCTAACTCAGCATTGCACAGAGGTAAGTGTACCTAACTCAGCATTGCACAGAGGTGAGTGTACCTAACTCAGCATTGCACAGAGGTGAGTGTACCTAACTCAGCATTGCACAGAGGTGAGTGTACCTAACTCGAAAATCTGAAACACTCTGGAAATGATGAACTCATCGGTACAGAGACACAGACAGGTAAGTAGATTAACTCATCGGTATAGAGACACAAACAGGTAAGTAGATTAACTCATCGGTACAGAGACACAAACAGGTAAGCAGAGTAACACATCGGTACAGAGACACAGACAGGCAAGCAGAGTAACACATCGGTACAGAGAAATAGATAGGTAAGCAGAGTACCATATCGGTAACGAGACACAGACAGGTAAACAGAGTAACACATCGGTAGAGAGACAGACAGGTAAGCAGAGTTTACATATCGGTACAGAGACATAAACAGGTAAGTAGAGTTTACATATCGGTACAGAGACATAAACAGGTAAGTAGAGTAACACATCGGTACAGAGACACAAACAGGTAAACAGATTAACACATCCGCACAGACACACAGTCAGGTAAGCAGAGTAACACATCGGTACAGAGACACAGACAGGTAAACAGAGTAAGACATTGGTACAGAGACACAGACAGGTAAGTATAGCAACACATCGGTACAGAGACACGAACAGATAAATGGAGTAACACTAGAAGAAGAAGATGGAAGCTGTTGGTGTTATTTCACAAAATGATGGGCAACCTAGACCATAGTATTTTATTGTTTCACCGTCCTAAATCATGCATGCTACAATGGTTACAGTATGAATGATGGTCAACAGTTACATGCGTATGTTGTTTTCTTAGGAATATATATGCTTTTTATTTCTATTATTATTGTTTTTATTATTATTATTAATATTATTATTATTCTTGCTCTTGTTCTCGTTCCCCCTGTTTTGCTAAGTCAGTAATTGCTTAACCATCTAACAGTCTTGTATGATATGCTCAGCTGTATGTTCTGATCCCTCGCGCGCAGCAGGATCCACTCGATCAAGGGAGCGGTAGTTGTCTCCCATTTGGTCGACTTTCTGTGTGGGTTAGTTCAGAATTGTATTTTCCTTGAAAGTGATAGCTCTTTCTACTCTTGTCTTGTTCCTTCTTTTGCAAACTTGTCTGTTTTATCATTTCTTGTTATGACACATTGATGGTATGTACTGCAGCACTACCATTCTTGTAACTTTTACTTCGGTTTAGACTTTCCTTAGTTAGTTTTTTTTCATTCTTATGGGTTTGCAGAACTGACATTCCATCTGTTGGGAGAACAACCAGATGAAACCGGTTGTTGTGTTCTTTATTACTTCTGCATACATTCTTAGTATCTGAACTTCAGCCGAGTAGTTTGAACACAATAGATTCCTGTGCCGCCACCATATACTGCTTTTTTTGCTGATCCACTAGTATATACCTGGATTCATTCGTCTCTGTGGATAGTTCTTCGATCATGTCACATGCGGCATTTTCCGCCTTTACCAAGTTACATTTTCCAGGTGTACAGCGTGGACGTGACGTTTGATTTTGGTCAGTGTGTTTCATTTGACCGTTACTCCAGCGATATAGCACTCCCCTGACCTATAAAAAAAGATCTATAAATAATCTCCTAAAAATGATACACAAAATTTAAAAGTTAGCAACTCGTAATTTTTTTTTTTTACTTGAACCAAAAATATCAGAAATCATACACGTTTTTATGACCGAGTGAACATGATATTTCCATGTATCTATGCACCGTATTTTGTTAACATTATCTGAATTATATTTCACAAGAAGTGCTACTTACACCAATCATTCATGTATCTTAATCAATGAGCACACTCATTCAGACAGTCAAACACACACAAAGACAAACATACACAATTCTAGTATTTAACCGCGGAAAGAAGTTCTTTCAATTAACAGAATGCCCATTAAACGCATGCGCACACATGTCCACAATCATGTAACTGAAGTTAGTTGAAAGAGCAACACACTTTCTTCCTTCCTTTTTCTCTCTGTTTTCGTATTGTTGTTATTCTCTCTCTCTCTCTCTTTCTCTCTCTCGCTCTCTCTCTCTATATATATATATATATGTATATATATATATATATATATATATATATATATATATATATATATATATATATCTTCCTCTCTCCTAATTGTATCTTTTTCTCATTTATACCCATCGTTCTGTCTTCGTCTTTCCTTTTTTATTTCACAGTTTCATTCTCTGTTCTATACATTTTTCTCGTATATGATTTTCTCTCTATCTCACTCACATGTCCTCTAATTTTAGATGTATTTCTATCTATGTTTCACACCTTCTCATTTCTTTTTCGCTTATTTCTCTCACTATTTATCTCTCTTGTGAACAAATTTCTTTATTTTAAATTTGTATCTATTTATCTCTCACATAAATAGTCCTCTCTCTCTCTCTCTCTCTGGCTCTCTGTCTCTGTCACTCTATATATCTTTCTCTTTCTCTCTCTCCCTCTCTCAATCTCTCTCTCGCTCTCTCTTTCTCTCTCTTTCTTTTTCATCACACTTTGCAAGGAACCAATACATTAACCATATATGTCTACAATATCACCGGTTGCTGTCGCTGAGGATGATGTGTTTGAGACTTCATTCGAACAAGTTACTGTAACCAAGTCTCTTTCATATTTATTTAGTCAAATTCAAAATATATCAGAAATCAAAATACAACTGCGATCGATCCAGGAAAATCCGCAGACTAGGACAGATTTCGAGTATGTCAAATTTATAGAGAAATATACCGAGAAAGCCAGAAACAATTCCTGTTAAAAACGGGCTACATGTAACAGTGATAGTGGCGCATGGTTGTGTTATTATAACCACGTCCATCGATCACAACTGTCAGCAAAGTCGCCAGAGAGGCAAACACACAGCCATATAACTACACTTTGCTGGCGACAAGTGCATTTTTAATAAAAATGGTGATTAAATATAAACACATATAAATCATATTAATCGCTATCTGAAGTCTGTCTTGAGCATTAACACAAAAAAAAAGCCAACAGGGGGAAATAGACAAGACCAAAATAGGAAGCGGTACATCAAAATGTCTCCCGTGCGAATTCTACAATTCTAACTTGAGCAGGACAGAAACATCACCACAAAATGATTTCAAGAATGCCATAAAGGGCGGCAATTTATAGTTTTTTGTAGGGCTGGCAAAATCGTCACGGAAAACGGTAACTCCTCAATGTACACTCTTCTAAACACTTGGTGATAATGATGGTTCTAGAAGCAAACCCCCTCCCCTCACCCAACCTTAAACAGTATATGATGCAATATTAAAGGAATCTTACAGTATTACAGAGATCTAGAGAGGAGTCTTCCAAAATTAAAAGCTATAATGATGCCGTTAATCACACATTTCCAATAATTATTAGGCCTTAATCCTGCTCGTTTGGGGTCTAATAAGAGGAGATAATGACTATTACAATATCAAAATGGTTGACAAATTAATAAAGGGGGATAATGATGATAACAACCGATGACAAACTAGTGAGGATGATAAGAATTCAAACTAATAAGGCGGGTTAATAGTAATAACAATATTAACATGGTTGATGTCAGGCTAACAATGCATGCTAGGCATGATAACATCATCAAAATGGTTGATGACAAATCAAAACAAACGTAGAAAACATATGATCGAAGGTTACGACACTGGTCTCCAGGTCACGAGGACCAGTTCCATCTGAAGTCAAAATAGAAAGAAAAAAACTAGTGCCTTTATGCCGACTACAAGAACAAGCGGATTTGATTTATTAGTATTACAAACCTTCCCAGGGATCTAAGCAATAGGAATGGGTGGTTTAATTTTTTAATTTGTTTTTAATTTTACGTTGCCCGTATTCCCCAAGGCAGTGTGCTTTGCGGTGTGTTTTTATTTTGCGCCTGTCGACCCAGTGCAACCGACTTCGGCATGCATTATATGTAAGGGTCAGCTTCATCCTGCATTTTCTAAGCGTTTGCTTCTCCGATACTGTAATTGGGGAACGAACAATCATCTTCGGGTTGTGAGTCATGCCACTTAACCACTAGACCATGCCGTCCCTTGAGTGGTTTTATTTGAAACAAATGTACTCATTTTAAGCCTTCAACAACGTCTGGCTACAAAACGATAGTAATGTAAAATGGCTTGTAAAGTAAGTTCTGCCAGCTCATAAGAACGAGGTCCTCCCATTTCACCTGTTCACATTTTATCGAATTTGAAGAAAGTTAAAAACTGCAGGATTCTAACAACCACATCAGCATTATTAGCTAAACCAAGTGCAACATACAGTATGAACATCTAGATGGAAGCAATGACTGCAGCGCTGGGTTAGCTATGTAAGACCTCTTTAACAGATGCAGTCATCGTGTCAGACTTCTGATCCTCACTTTGGAAGGTACCCAAGGGGTGGAGGACATGGGTGGAGGACAGCTGTAAATGTTTCTACCCTGTAGGAGCTGGTGTGGGTCTAATGCTCTGGTCATTCTTGGATCTAGGATAACGAAAAGAGCTGACATCCTAGATTCGCATGCACTAATTACGAGTACACGGGGTATGGATAACATTGACCTTTTGAAGTATATCGATGCAGCTTGTTAAATTATAAAACCGGAAAAGATAAATCCGCAATTCAGTCTTCTTATCTTTGATATCGAAAGAGGTTTGAACGGACTAGGTCGCAAGAGAGGACGGAGCAAATGTGTGTACAGCCAACGAGCTGCAGGAACCATCAGCATCCACGCCCCTCGACAATCACATAGACAGAGCACCTGTGAGTGTACCAAGAATGCAGTGAAGTTTATTCTTAAAAAAAAAGAAGAAAACAGAACAGAACTGACTTGGTAAGTTTAAGAAATATAACTGATTGAAGCTGTTGACACATGTAAAAAAAATGAACTCAGATGTCTGTTCGAAGTCAAATAATTGAAAAAAACGCATTGACATAAAAATATTAAAAACAGGTTTGGACATTTTGATAGCTCATGTGAAAAGGGGATCAAGACGGTAGCAGACACGTCAAAAAAAGTCGATTTACAGCAATCAGTTCCACAAATGACCCATACTGTAAACCAGTTAGACGACGAGGAACTACGTACTGGCTATTTTCAGCAGAGTGGGGGCCACATGCAACACTTCAAATGTCATCATGGCCGAAATTGCTTCCCCCTTTTAAGATCGTATCATTTCTAAGGGACTTTGACTACCAAGGTCACCTGACCTGATTTCTTCCTATTGGGCAAGTTCTAAGAGAAAGTGTTTCTCAACAAGCCAAAGAAGCTCATGAAACTGCAAGAAAACATTCGGTGGGAAACTGAGTTACTAACTTAGGTTTGTAAATATATTCCGTAACTTGTAAAAGCATGTACAAGCATGCCTTGAGCTAATGGTGACCCCTTGCAACATTCAATTTGACTTAATTTTGTTTCTCACACACCAAGGTATGTCCCTGTCAAATTATACTACATTACGTTCATTGGTTTACAAATTATGAAGGGGGAATCAGAGACCCGTAATGAGTGGGACATCCTGTAGTTGCTTGTTTGATCACAGTCTGGTGATTTGTTTGTGTTGCAGCCCTTTCCAGTACTATGTTCCAGTGATGCAGAAGTGTACGCCTTATCGCACTACTTGTTTAAACTGCTCACGTGATCAAATATAACAAATGCGTCTCTATGAGGTTAGATGCAAAATGATTGTTGAAAAGTGATCAAACAATCAATGGCAGACACGTATAGAGTGTATTATATAGTGATGTGCAATCCTAAGATCCCGACCCCATTTTGCATCTGGAGTCGTTATTCAAGAGTAGTCGAAATATTTCTTTTGGTCAAACTACCTTTTCTGCTTTCATCATGTTGAATATAAAACACACATGTCAACTAGAAGTTGAAGATAATCCCAGTATGGCAGTTATTTCAAATATTAATCCAAGAAAAGAGATAAAATCCCGTGGTTCAATGCCACAATTCTAAGGATATATGTCGAACAGTGTGTGTGTGAATACTGTTTCTAATGTTAGAGAGGAAGGGGGATGCGGAGGTGTGCTTTAACGTATTCTACATCCAATTTATGATTTAGACATAGCGAATTGATAAATGCAACTAATAGTGTCTCAAATTATTGTCATGTTCAAATGTGTAATGAAATATCGCTTGCAATACCCGTTCATAAGATCTGTCCGTCCATCGAGCGTGTACAATATGAAAAATACAGCAGCAGATTTACAATTAAATGATTTCTCCCTTTCCTGCACCCCTGGCCTACCTACCTGCACCCCCTCCCCCCTCGTCCAACCCTCCAATCTCCCCCTCATTTCCACCGCTTATCCGCTTAGTCGACCTATCTTTTCCTCCTCCAACCGGCCACTCACCCTGTCCATACCCCCCTCCCCCCTCCCCCAACCCCACCTTTCGAATGTGCTAGTTTTCAATAGAATCTAGCATTTTTAATTTCTTCATAATTTCTCGCCACCTTTACCTACCTGTGTCCAACAACAACATAAACATTGTCGTAAACAATCCATGTTTTTCTATATGCTCTGTAATTTAAAAAAAGACAAGAAAGACCCAACATTATCAGTATAATTACACAAACCGACAGGTGACCATATTTTTTTTCGAAATTAAACCCACCAAATTGGCACATTGTTCTCGAGACGTCTTTGGGGTGATAAATGTTGCATTAATAATAAGTTTGTTTTTGCCTCGAAGATACAAATAAAATGCTTTTATAAAAGATGCAATCAAAAATATTCATTTTATCTTTTAAAAGAAGAGGTTCTGTTTACATGTTGAGGTTCCAAGAACGCTGGGTTAGAAAATTATGAAAGGTCCAATCAAATCAGCTAGGCTGACTACAAGTGACGTTTCAAATGTCGCATTGAAACAGCGCATTGCTATGTGACGTTAGTGCAACGCAATGTAATACAAATTAGTTGTGAGAAGTTAGTTGTGAGAGTAATCCATAATAATTGATAACGTGTGCCACTGGTCTGTCATTAAACATATATAGAAAACCAAACCTAGATGACTATGTAAATGAATTATTAGAATGGTAGTTTCCTAATTACAATAACACTTTCAAATGGATCGTACTTCCACGTTCGCATGTGCCCTGAATTTTAAATGGGGATCTAACTTACTTGTCCGCCTGTGTCACAAAAAATGTTTTTGAGTCCTACCTATTTTTTTGCCGACTTTTGCGTAAAATCTTCAATTGGGTCTGACCTACATGTTCATCTACTTGGGCATATAATCTTCAATTGGGTCTGACCTACATGTTCATCTATCTGTGCCTTTAATCTTCAATGGCGACGTACTTGCTGTCTCAACTATGTCTCTTTAATATTCAAAGACCTCTTCCTTAATCTCTCGCCTACTTGTGCCTTAATCTTCAATGGTGACGTTTTTGCTCTCTCGTCTCTGTACCTTAAATCTTCAAAGAGCTCTGACTTAATCTCTCGTCTACTTGTGCCTTTAATCTTCAATGGTGACGTACTTGCTCTCTCGTCTCTGTACCTTAAATCTTCAAAGAGCTCTGACTTAATCTCTCGTCTACTTGTGCCTTTAATCTTCAATGGTGACGTACTTGCTCTCTCGTCTCTGTACCTTAAATCTTCAAAGAGCTCTGACTTAATCTCTCGTCTACTTATGCTTTTAGTCTTCAATAGGGACGTACTTTCTCATCTACTTTTTTGAGGTTGCAACCGCAAAGAACAGCCAACCACTGTACTATATGTCAATTCGCAAGATCAGAATCTGCTGAATCGGAAGACATTACTCAGCATTCCTAGTGTAATATTGAAAGCATATAAAAGCATGGTAATAACGCATTGTACGAGTATATCAGTTTATGAAATTGAAGTCACTCTCTCGAGAAATAATAATAATAAACTCGTTTTGCAAGATCTATAAAAACACTCAGAATTACTTTGAAGTCTAATGTTGGCCTGGCCATATCAATGACTTGAATTTTATTATGAGATAAATCAACTATGTTGGTTACAGTTGGTCATATTTGCCTGGCATTTCTATTTATACACTACCCTTGCTAAATGATATCATTGTTTGATTTGTATTTTTGCCTCTGTTTCTGATTGTGTCCTCTCCTTGGAGAATGCTCCTTTTAACATACAAAAATCATTACGCACTAAGTGTGAGAGTTATTGAGTGACAAAAGTTCACATAACTAACACTGTCTTAATCTAACAAAAATGGTAACAATTAGGTACGATATACATATATGGAACTAAACAAAATATTGAAACACCTAACTGACACGCGAAGTATGTGAAACAATTTACTAAATGTGACATTCATACTAAAAAGGACGAGTTATGTTAAAGTGGGCAATAACCGAAGAATAACAAATATGGGAATATTATGATCGTTCTCAAATAAATTGTTTCTTTTTAGAAACAAGTAAGACAGGAAGTTATTTAAAAAAGTGAGGAAATATAAAAAAAATGTAAAATCCTTGGTTGAAACAACATTCCAGAGAGAATATGCTGAAAGATTGAACGACGTCTTGGCTTGAAGCAAGAACTAAGACCTGCATACTAGCACTAATGGCTCATTGCCTTTGCACCATAGCGTGAAGACAGCTAGAAAATGTGGGATACATTACACAGGAAGCCAATTAGTGACTTAAAAAAGGTATTCTCAAAGCAGTAGCTGTCGTCAAGAATGAGTGTTAGACACTTCATTGTGCAAGGCTTTTTATGAAGAGGGGTGACTAGACCCTTCTTCGCTGTCTAGCCTTTCCTAGCGGTAAGACAGTATTTTATTTACAGCTGGGTAGAATGAAGCTTGCAACTAACGAGGACAAACGTGGTTCCTTTGTCGTGAAAAGTAAAGGCTCTAGCAAACAATGCCACATAACTCCTCGGTTATTTGGGGCAAACATTTCTAAAGTTAAATCTGAAAGTAAACGTTGCCATGAAACATTGAATGTCATGAGTGGAATAACCACACATTGATCTTAGATGTTCATTTAAAGTTGATTTCAACTGGTCTTTCTATGAACATATTCAGGGGGAAATAAAGCATTCAGTACGCATACATAATGATACATATAATGGCTCATCGCAAATGAATAGGTCACTTTCTTCAAGACACCGAACCCGCTACAACAGATAGAAATACTTCTTCCTTGCCAAACTAAAGAAATAAACTGCGTCATTCGTTTGTGAGTTGCAATAGTGCGTTTTAAATTATCGAGACATTTATTTGCACAAGCGCAATAATTATGGCCAAATTACCTTTTTGCAACGGTTCATTATCACAAATATCACATCACTTAAATGTGTTTATAAGCTCTAGTTAAATGGTAGGAGAAGACGGGTGGGCTCGAGAAAGGTTGGCAACATCTACTGTTGAATGCGAACATCTAACTGCAGGCATGTTCGAAGTCCACGATAACATCAAAAGAGATAAGACGTCATGAGATTCAGGTTTCATATAAGATGTTCTCAGTGAAGATTCGGCTTTCATACAAAAGGTTCCCAGTGAAGATTCAGTGATCGACTGTGATGATAATTACGGGACCTATAGAAGTAACGTCCTTCACAAAAAATGTTAAAACAAACGCAATTTGCAGATGTTGCAAACAAATGCTCCTTTAAGGGAATGAACTGTAGCATAACGAATCCTCTAATCATACAGTATTGTTTCCCTTCATCTTCACAAGCAATGTCTTTGTAAAGATTGAAAACAGGATTGTTATACTTCGCTACAATTTATACAAGATAATCAAATTCAGAAATATCTTCTTTAAAATTTAATGTTTACAAATAATTTATTATTTTGTCGCTTTTTCGACATTATAAAAACACATCATTCCCAGCTACCGCAGAATAATATCAGATGTGACGAATAAACATTAAACAATGCTATTACTTTTCAGCAATGTGCCGTGCATGCGTACTTTTCTCTCGCGTTGTGTAACATAGAAGATCATACTACATCACCTTCCTGCATACATACTCTTACACAGCTCTAACACGTGACCTCAGGGTGAGGTTCTGCCATCGCACTTCGGTTGGGTTGACCCCTGCGATCGAACTAACTATCAAAGGTACATACAGACGCACACCTGCGTCCAAGCACTGGTTAATATGTTCTGAAATCGCCCAAAAGACTACGTCCAATATTGAAAGAGGCGTACCTCCGAGGTAGAATACAGAGAGGCAAAGCTTTTTTTTTTTAATGTAACATCAATGCGGAAGCTACGTTACAATGAGAGCTCAAGTAAATCAAAGAAGTCAAGGATAACACCTTTTCTATATCACCATTGTTCAGAGAAGATGGAAGACCACACATACAGAGAATATTCCATCTTACCTCATAACCTGATTAAAACACTTCGGTTTTTGCTATTCACCACCAATTTGAAGTAGTGGAAGAGGACTGCACAAGAATATGTAGAGTAATATTTGTATATTTATGTCCCCATTCACCTCACAGAATGTAACGGCCGCTTTTTCACGTTTCATCTCACGGGCAATGTTACCTTCATTCCACCTCACCTCACACAAAGTTTTCTTTGAAATTTATTATTATTGTGTACACATTAGAAAATTGTTATTATCGTTATCTACAATTACACCAAAAACGATGCCTATTACCAGTTGAACAGAAGAGAGCAGGTCGTGGTCTTCAGACTTCGCACTGGCCACAACAGACTGAGGCACCACCTATTCAACAAATTGAAGATAGGTGGCAATATGCTTCAGCTGACCCGATTACTCTTCACTCTCAAATTCGTCCTGTGCAATCAAAGTGCTACAACCCCTATCACAGAAAGAACAAATCAATCCTGCGACACAAATCTAATTCATAGGACCAGATAAAGTGCTGAGACTGTGCTCCTATGTATCGCTCACTACTACAGGGATCACATCGGTCCCTTACCTTGTTAGCCAAGCTGCCATGGAAACATCCCGCTTCCAGGAAAGTCTACGAGGAAGCCTAGGTGATGGTTTTTGCCAGTATGTTTTGCCTGACCAGACGTAAGTCTTCCTTCCCTCCTATGAGTCTGTAAAAGTATAGATCGATGTGCTACCTTACGGCTTAGATGTAAATAGTCGTGGTTATTGAGAGGAACAATTATTGTGACGAGAAATGGTTGAACCCAGCGTTTGAGGTAAATAGAGGTTGTTATTTTAAGAGCGAACGAATAAGTGGAAGATAGCGACCTTACAGATTCAATAGCTGTCCATAAATCTTTATTCGCATACTCAAAATTTATGTTTTATAAGATATGCCTTGCTTGACAACAGCTCTGATCTTAGTCAAGCAGAAAGGTCTCATCCAGGTTCCACACCCCACATCACAGAATATAACACATATATGTGTATTTCTGCATAACAATTTTTGTGTCACTCTGCTGCGTCAGTTAATACCGCCTCATTATTAAGCCTTTTCATATTCTATCTATTGAGACGTTTTGTCACCATAAGAATTGATGATGCCGGTTTGTAAAGTTCCTTGTCAATAGCTGTTTGTACGTGTACGTGACATCAGCACTTCGGAAAAACCCACTTACACTGCAAAAGATGTTTTCCTTACAAGATCATTACAGACTTTTGAATTATCGCAACCTTGTAATAACACACACAGAAACGGTAGCTACATTTTCATTCGGTTTGCAAGTTCCCAACTGTGGTCATTACGAGAGTGATATGTTTGAAGTTTACTTTCGGTTATGTTATCCAATACAATTTCCATATACGGTAAACCTGTTTCCGAATTCAACCGAGGCTGCTCGAAGTAAAAGTTGACAAATAGAATATCTCACTTATCGTTCAGGTTGCCGTGCACAGACCCGTTTATTTCAATTACCGTATACTAAGCAATAACTGTCTCAGTCAGTTCCCACAATCTTTGGTTTCATGATCGGAAATGCTTTTACCATATATGGAAACTGTCGTCACACCTCACACAACATTTATAATTATGTTCTTCTTCTTCTTCGTCTTCTTCTTCTTCTTCTTCGTACGCAGTCAGACAGTAACCATTATTTTTTCGAAAAAGGCAGCGGTTATCCTGAGGCTGACGACACTGCCATAGAGCTTGTCTAGTGTTGCCACTGGTGATGGCCACATCTGCTCTCTCTGATCCTCATATGTCGGGCAGTTTTGCAGCAAATGCTCAGCGGTCATCTTCTGTTCAACTGGTAAAGGGCATCGGTTTTGGTGTAGCCAGTATGTTCGATTTCCCATTTGGTCATGTTCTAATAAGCTCTAATAAGCCGTTTTGACTCTTCGTATGTCATACTAGTATCTGGTTGTGGTAGTTTTGCACCGCCTTTTGCCAGTCTGTCTGCCTCCTCGTTGCCTTGGATGATGCAGTGAGATGGAACCCACTGCACCACTACCCTTTTTGGTGCGGACTGCTGGCATAGTTGACAGAGTACTGCTCTTAAATCATTTAGTTCAGTATTTTTCTGGCTTTTTAGTGCTGTGACAACGGCCAGAGCATCTGTAAGCAGGACTATGTAGCTTTCATTCCTTTTACCTGTCACCATTTCTTCCACTGCCGCCCTCAGTGCCTTTGCCTCCACTATAAAATTGCTTGTGTATTTTCCAGTAGCGAATGAGAGTGTTATTTGTCTGCCATTTGGTAGGTTCAGAAATGCTCCTGCCCCTCCGTTCTGTGTTGTATTTGTTACGGAACCGTCGGTGTATGCATGGGTCCAGTCCACGCTTGGGTAGTTTTCCGTTATGTAACTCAGGATAGTATCTCTCCTTTCTTTTTCAGACTGGCAGTTTTTGTTTCCAATACCTGGTATATTTTCTACCACCTCTGGAAATATATGCTGCATCCAGGTAGGTTTTCGTACAGTAGGGATGGGATTTGGTGTTGTTAGTGCGTTCATTGGGTCTTCGTGCATCTTAGCTTTGGCAATTTCTGCAAAGTTTCTCCGCTTTAGTTTCCCATTTCCGAAATTGTTTAGTCTCTTGTGCATTGGATGGTCAGTCAGTCTTCTGAGTTTCTCTGGTTGCTGCTGGGCTCTGCAGTCTCTTCTGTCGGTCATGGATTGCAGTTTTGTAATCTTTTGAAGTTCGTAATTATGTTCAAAACTAAGTAAAATTGTTCAGACTGGCACTTATTTCTTATAGACAAAGTGTAGAGAATGATTCATGAAGGAAACCTTGTAAGGATATATTGTTTTATTTCTGTTGTCTATCTGTGTATCCCTGGTCTCATAAGAGTGAATGAAAGAATTTGGTCATTACCTGAATATAAATTTCGCCAAAGGCGACTAGTAGGAGTCAGAATAAGGTTGACAACCTCTTAGTTTTATTTCGACCCGTTCTTCATCAAGGGGTGGTCACCCTTGAGCGGGTCCCAACTCAGGATCCACTCGTTTCTGTCAGCGGGCGCGTGTCGTCCAGTGTGATAGTAGTCTCGTCTGTGGGGTCGTGAATGTTGTATTTTTCTAGTGAATCTCGCCAGCAAGTTGGGGGCCGTCCCCGAGATCTCTTTGTTATGGTACTCCATCTTTTATCTTGTCTTCTGAATACTTGACCAGCCCAGCGGTGTTTCGAATGGTTGACGTACTGTAGGACATCCTTGATGTGTGACATTCTCTGGATATCTCTATTGTGTAGTTCGTTCTGCCGCTGTTGTCTGAGAGTTATGCCCATGAGGCGTCTTTCAAGAGATGCGTGTGCTATTCTTAGTTGGTTTTCTGCTGCTTTTGTTAGAGACAAGGTTTTGCTACCACAGCAGAGCGCTGCCAGGACTACCGAGTCGAAGATGTCCGCACGTAGTCTGGTGTCCTTTGTTACGTCTGTTGTTGTCATGATGGAGTTGAAGGCTGCCCAGCCCATCCGTTTCCGTCTTGCGATCTCAGGTTTTATGGTGTTCTCCATGTTGAGGAGACTTTCCAGAACGACATATTCGTCAACATCCTCTATGGGTGTTCCACTCAAGAGTGTTGGGTTGGGCTCTGCGAAACGGTTGCGTATAGCTCTGGTTTTCCCTAGGTTCATAGCTAGACCTGCTTTTCGTGTCTAGTTACCGTAGCATCTCTGTCGATTCCATGGGCGTCTCTGTGACGAGGACGATGTCGTCTACGAATCTGAGGTGGTGAAGACGTCTTCCGTCGATTTTGATACCGTAGTTGTCCCAGTTGCAGTGCCTCATCGTCGACTCCAGGCTTGCAGAGAAGAATAGGTTCGGGGAGATGGGGTCTCCTTGGGTGCCTCATCGTCGACTCGAGGCTTGCAGAGAATAGGTTCGGGGAGATGGGGTCTCCTTGGGTGCCTCATCGTCGACTCCAGGCTTGCAGAGAATAGGTTCGGGGAGATGGGGTCTCCTTGGGTGCCTCATCGTCGACTCCAGGATTGCAGAGAATAGGTTCGGGGAGATGGGGTCTCCTTGGGTGCCTCATCGTCGACTCTAGGCATGCAGAGAATAGGTTCGGCGAGATGGGGTCTCCTTGGGTGCCTCATCGTCGACTCCAGGCTTGCAGAGAATAGGTTCGGCGAGATGGGGTCTCCGTGTGTGCCTCATCGTCGACTCCAGGCTTGCAGAGAATAGGTTCGGCGAGATGGGGTCTCCTTGGGTGCCTCATCGTCGACTCCAGGCTTGCAGAGAATAGGTTCGGCGAGATGGGGTCTCCTTAGGTGCCTCATCGTCGACTCTAGGCTTGCAGAGAATAGGTTCGGCGAGATAGGGTCTCCTTGGGTGCCTCATCGTCGACTCTAGGCTTGCAGAGAATAGGTTCAGCGAGATGGGGTCGTCTTGTCGTACTCCCTTCTCGGTCACAATAGTGATGGGTTGAGTGAATGGGCGGATGACGATGACGGTGACGGTGGTGCATCCTTCGTAGCATTTCTGGAGTATTTCGATATAGTGGAGATCTACTCCTTGCTCGCCCAGCGCTTTCCACACAAATTCTGTTTCAACCGAGTCAAATGTCTTTTGTAGTCGATGAATGCGAGTATTAGCGGTGTTTGGTGCTCTCGTGCCCTTTCGATCAGATTGCAGCAGATTGTTAAGTGATCTAGTGTACTGTATGTTTGTCTGAATCCAGCTTGTGATCTAGTGTACTGTATGTTTGTCTGAATCCAGCTTGTGATCTAGTGTACTGTATGTTTGTCTGAATCCAGCTTGTGATCTAGTGTACTGTATGTTTGTCTGAATCCAGCTTGTGATCTAGTGTACTGTATGTTTGTCTGGATCCAGCTTGTGATCTAGTGTACTGTATGTTTGTCTGGATCCAGCTTGTGATCTAGTGTACTGTATGGTTGTCTGAATCCAGCTTGTGATCTAGTGTACTGTATGTTTGTCTGAATCAAGCTTGTGATCTAGTGTACTGTATGTTTGTCTGAATCCTTGGTTGTGCCTCCTCGAGGGTTTTGCGAATCCTTGCTAGGAGGCATTTGATAAAAATGGTGTACAGTAACGCAAGGAGGGTGATTTGGGCGGTAGTTGGACAGGTCTTCTTCATCTCCTTTTCTGGAGATTAGGACGGTTTGTGCACGGCCATCTGTAGTTTAGAGTAGGTCATGGTCTGGACTCGCGTCAGGTAGATGGGATTTCTGTTGTCTGTAAGTATGGAGAGAATCTGCAGGCTAGGGCCATGAAGTGTGGGTGACCGCATGCTTTCATCATCTCAGCTGTCATTGTATCTCTGCCTGAGGATTTTCCTGCGGGAGTCTTTTCTACAGCGCTTTGAATTTCAGAGGTCATGAAGGGTGGGGACGCGGGTAAAGTGGGTTTTGTTTGGGTGGGTGGTGAGCGGGGATTGATGATTGGAATAGATCGGTGTAGAAGATTTTAATAGCGTTTTCATTTTCTGTCTTGACGTTACGCGCGTTCCGTCGGCAGTTTTCAGGCAGGAAATGACGTGTTTGTATTCTCTATCTCAAGTTGCCCATTTGATGTTTTTACGGGACTCTACGGCTTTGAGGATTCGTCTTCTTGAGAAAAATGCAAGGTCTTCTTCAACCTTCAGTCTGCAGAGTTTACTAAGTGTTGGATGTCCTGTTGTTCGATGGTGTACGGTCCATCTGGTGGCGTTGGGAGAGTAGAGCCTTAGTGTTTGTGGGCATGCGGCTTGTAATTTGGTTAGGTGCTGCTGTTTGGCTGGCCTTGCTTATCGCTAGTATAGTGCTTGTTATGCTTTCGTAGCCCTCGTCTAGGTTATATATTGTAATGTCACCTCAAAAGGTTAAAAACGAAAGTGTGACAAAAACCAAATCTCTAAGAGTAAATCTTTCTCCACTTCTTCGTTCATTCTTATATTAAGGTTCCCGTTTCTCTTTAAAAGCCATCGTTGTTTGTAAGGTTGTTCTATTTCTGCACAGCCTTCGTCTTCCCCTGTGTTTCCCGAGGTCAGTATTTATCTCTCTCGCTACTCTCTCTCTCTCTCTCTCTCTCTCTCTCTTCCTGCATGGGTATGCAGCTTTGTAGGATGTTTCATGTTCATAGTATGCTTCCCAAATGGGCGCCTGGTATCTGTCTCAATTCTCATTTGGTTCTAAGGATTACCTTTGAGTCTATTTTGCCCAGTTATCAGTCTGAAGATGACGACCCGCTCTTATCAAGTTAAATCAAATTAGTTGCCATACTTACGGAAGTCAGGAAGTTGATCTACCCATTTTCCCCTGAAGTTGGCTTTAAGTATGGTCCTTGCCTCACTATACTTGACGCTAAAGTACGTTTATGGGCTTAGCAACTCCACATTGTGCCAGTCTGTTTGCAGCAACATTGCATTCGAAACTGCATTGGGAGACAATCCACTGAATGACCATCCTTAGGTGTTCTTCTTAAAGTTGTGTCAATGAATACTTTCAATGTTTAAGATCTCCTTCATTATCGTGTTTTAGAGCTGCTATTACTGACGAAACAATAGTCAGGAAAATTCCATTTTTTTAATGGACATCTTCATCGGGGATTGCAAGCTAGGCAGCAGCCGTCAGTGCCGTTATTTCAACGCGTAAGTTATTGGAGTGTGTTCCTGTTACTAGTGTACCAGAGCCGATCGATTTAATGAAGCTCTGTCGCAGACGGTAAATGGGTCTGCTCTATTCTATTTCACTCTACACTCACTCTGAACAAATTCAAGTAACACTAAATATAAACACAATACAACATATTCTTTATTCAAGTAACACTACCAACTATAAACTTCTAGCAGCTTAAATTCTTTCTCTCACACGCTTATCTAAAACACTCCTACCGCTAAACCTAACCTTATCGATACTGTTATTGGCCGGCTCTTTCTCCTCTCCTAATCTGGTCGGCTGCTATCGAACTTTGTTGCGGACTGCCGCTGATGGTGAAGTTCGTAGGTTCTAAAATCAGGTATGACGTCTATTGGTGTGTTCCTCTTTGTAGGCGGTAGATCAAAGTGGTCCCGAGGTGAATAGGACAGACTGCGTCAAATGTGATCCATGAGATCACTGGAAAACTGCCTCTAGGTGCGACTTACAGTCACGTGATAAAGGTGATGTCGACGTGATTGGTGGGACTGCGTCAATATAATGAATGGGATGACTGGAAGGCTGTTTCTATAAGCTACTGGCGACTTGTAATCACGACCAACACATAATATGTTACCTTGCTTTTTGCGTGTCTATCCCAACTTGCTTTTTGCGTGTCTATCTCAACTGTCTCTATCCATCACCTGCTATCCAACGAAATATCTGTTTCGAATCTACCTCTGTCTCTGAAGTGAACTGTTCCCTCATCTGTGGTTCTCAATCACTGTATTTAAATCTCACGACCCGTCTTCGTGTGTCTCCTCTCAAGTATGTCTTTGAAGTAAAATGTTCTCTCTCTGTGGTTCTCAACTCAAATCTGCCTCAACTGCATATCTCCGACGCCTGTTCTCCATTGAGCGTTTATTTCGAAATTGTTCTAATGTACTGCCCCCCCCCGCCCTCCCCCCCCCCCCCCCCTCCGTCTCTCCACCAGGATTTATATTGCGATCTGCCTCCCAAGATCGCGTTATTTCCAAAACGGCGCGCATTTAGTTCGCTCGCTTTCCATTATCTCCCGTCCTGACCGTGCGGTTTCCAGACGACGCGGGTTTTTCGGCTGCAACAAGCCTGCCGGTCTACCACCACTACCATCCTACGTGTGAACACATAGCATGTGTTAATCAGGTTACGTATGTTTACCTAAACATCCACCTGCGCACTTTGAGACAAGAAGGTACGTGGTTCGTTTTGGTTACTTAAATTTTGGCGGGACTGAGTTCAACTGTACTGACTCGTCCCTAGTTAAAAAAGAGAAAGAAAAATGGTTGTCGAAGATTTTTCTATCGTCCTCTCAACTTTGTTAAATGGTTAATACATGTCTAAGCAAGCTCCTTCTATGTATTGTCTTTGCAGCTTATATCGACAAATATGATCCATGGGATCACTGAAAAACTGTATCTAGCTGCGACTAAAGAAGTGTACCGACAAAGCAAGAGAGAGAGGATGTTGAAGATCAATTGCATATATCAATAGCACTATAGTGTGTTTCTTCTCAGCTCTATAGTTTATAATAACCCCACCCTCCATTACATGTGGCTCTGTTAGATCTGTATACACGTGTATCTATGTGTCTGGTGGGTAGACCCACCTAAGATATCTGTCCATGTTATTATTTCCGTCTAATTATGTCTGAGTTCCCTTTTTCTTTCCGTCTAATTATGTCTGAGTTCCCTTGTGTTTTTTCTCTATGGTTTCTACCAGCTCTGTGTTTTATTCT
The DNA here is from genome assembly GCA_036924085.1 of Ariolimax columbianus. NCBI lineage: Eukaryota > Metazoa > Mollusca > Gastropoda > Stylommatophora > Arionidae > Ariolimax > Ariolimax columbianus. The sequence continues at coordinate 46,042,139 of JAVGWX010000001.1, forward strand.
TTTTTCCATGGTGGAGTGGAAAATGCTTGTTTTATAGCCACTGTCTAGCCTATAATTACGTTTGAGACTGAAAGATGGACCACATCTCATGGAAGAAATAGCAAGGAAGTCATGAAGAGATTAGGAAAAAGAAAAGATAATTACTGAGGAAAATAACAATTGGGCAAACAAATATTTTGAACAATGCAGAAAAAATGCTGGCGAGAATGATGGACGGTATGCGGTAAGGGGAAGACAGCGCTTTAAGTGGGAAGACAAAATCAAGAGATGGACCCACAACAGTTTGACCAAGTGTGCCGTCAAGGCAGGAGAAAGAGGGTGTTGAAGATCAATTGAACCTTCGTTTCTGTGACTTGACAGTTTTTTCATCTTACCAAATCTTTTGTTTTCGCTTTACGCACACAACGAGGGAGTCGGAGTAATTATAGATGGAGAGAGAGAGAGCGAAGGCGTTGATGGGTTTCGGGGCAATATCAGACCGTGTTCTGTTGGTTAGGCTAAATGGTAAACCGGTTGATATCAATTTTATACAAATATATACGCCAATAACGGAGGGAAAAGAGGAAGAAGTAGATGAATTTTACGGAGAACTTGAAATGGCCATATCTCAGTGTGAAATCTACGAAATGACCCCGTTATGGGCATTTCAGTGCAAATGTAGGAGGTGAAAAGGAAGAAGAAGCTCCTGGAGGACGTGCACTGGAAGAAAGGAACGGCTGGGTGAATAGACTTGTAGAATTGGCCAAAATGCATGAAATGATCACAGAAAACACATGGTTCCAACAACACGCTTATTAGACATGACCAAATTGGAAACAGAACATACTAACTACACAAAAAACGATGCCTATTACCAGCTGAGCAGAAGAGAGCAGGTCGTGGTCTTCAGACTTCGCACTGGCCACAATAGACTGAGGTACCACCTATTCAATAAATTGAAGATAGGTGGCACTGACAAATGCTCGTGCGGTACCGGGAAAATGACCCCTGAACATTTGCTGCAAAACTGCCCGACATTCGAGGATCAGAGAAAGCAGATGTGGCCATCACCAGTGGCAACACTAGACAAGCTCTATGGCAGTGTCGACAGCCTCAGTATGACCGCTGCTTTTTTCGAAAAAAATAAAGGTTGACGTCTGACAGCGTACGAAGAAGAAGAAGAAGAAGAATAAGAAGTATACAGATGGAAATGTAACACAGAACAGACACAAACTCCATGTATAAAATATTAAATGAAATAACAGTTAGAGGAACACGAACGTCCATCGGATGTTTGAAAGCAAATAGTGGGACAGTGTTAATAGGACAGGATGATATACAGAAGGATTGAGTACATCGGTGAAATGTACGATGATAACAGACCAAACTTAATTGAACAAGTCGAATGTGAAGGGCCATCAATACTGGTAAAAAAAAAAAGGATGTAATTCAGCATATAAAGAGAGGAAAGTCACTAGGGCCAGATAATATAACAATAGAAGAAATTACGGTCATGGTAATTTTCGGAATAAATGTGATAACAAAATTGTTGAATATTTACGATTGTGGATATATACCGATTGATTTAATGAGATCAATGTTCATAGCGCTGCCGAAAAAAAACCACGAGCCATTGAATGCGAGGAACACCGCACTATCAGCCTCATGAGTCATTGCATACTTCTTCTTCTTCGTACGCAGTCAGACAGTAACCATTATTTTTTCGAAAAAAGCAGCGGTCATCCTGAGGCTGTCGCCACTGCCATAGAGCTTTTCTTGCAGTTCCACCGGTGATGGCCACATCTGCTCTCTCTGATCCTCGTATGTCGGGCAGTTCTGCAGCAGATGTTCAGCGGTCATTTTACCAGTACCGCACGGGCATTCGTCGGTACCACCTATCTTCAATTTGTTGAATAGGTGGTATCTCAGTCTATTGTGGCCAGTGCGAAGTCTGAAGACAACGACCTGCTCTCTTCGGTTCAACTGGTAATAGGCATCGTTTTTGGTGTAACCAGTATGTTCGGTTTCCCATTTGGTCATGTATCAGGCTTTGATAAGCCGTTTTGATTCTTCGTACGTCATACTAGTATCTGTTTGTGGTAGTCTTGCACCTTCTTTTGCCAGTATGTCTGCCTCCTCGTTGCCTTGGATGTTGCAGTGTGATGGGACCCACTGTACCACTACCCTTTTTGGTGCGGACTGCTGGCACAGTTTGCAGAGTGCTGCTCTTAAGTCATTAAGCTCAGTGTTTTTCTGGCTTTTTAGCGCTGTGACTACGGCGAGAGCATCTGTAAGCAGGACTATATGGCTTTCATTTTCATTGTGTGTCACCATTTCTTCCACTGCCGCCCTTAGTGCCTCTGCCTCCGCTCTGAAATTGCTTGTGTACTTACCAGTAGCAGTCATTGCATACGAGGGACACCGCACTATCAGGCTCATTCGTCATTGAATACGAGGACCACCGGACTATCAGGCTTATGAGTCCCTTGACAAAGATATTATTGCCCTGTCGAAAACGTATATTCGTATATCTACTTAATAAATTGAGAGATCTCACAAAGGATAACAGCGGACTGGCTCAGTTAAAACAGTATTAAACCCATACTGCAACATATGGGGAACGTCAGTGGCTGGGGTCACACTTTCAACAGTGTGGTTATTTCAGCCATGGTATATGGCTGCAAGATGTGGAACCTATTGAAAGCTTATGAATGTAGAATACGCTGTTGCCCAACGTGCGGTGGAGCGAAGAACATTGAAGATTTTCAGTCAAGACCAAATCTGCAACGCATAGATCGCACGTCGAACTTCCTTCTCTGACATCGTAGATGTCACGCTGTTACGAAGACGAACCGGCCATGTGGTTCACATGCCGGATAATAGATAGACACGTAGAGTGGCATCGTGGTGGTCATACAACTGTAGCCGCCATCGCGGGCGACCGAGGATAAGGTAGAGAGATGACATAATAGAGACCCTGTGCCCAACATGGTACACCAAGGCAAAAGAGCGATTTAGTTTACTCAACATTTGGTTACCTAGCACTAACACACGTGCTTGATTGAATACCAGGATGTTAAGTGTTTTGTTCTTTTAGATCATCCAAATACTGAAATGTTTAAATATTGATGGCAAGGACCTCATGATCATTCAAAATATGAATTGGGGAGAGACCGCGGCTATAAGAATTGGGGACAGACTGCGGCTATAAGAATTGGGGACAGACTGCGGCTATAAGAATTGGGGACAGACTGCGGCTATAAGAATTGGGGACAGACTGCGGCTATAAGAATTGGGGACAGACTGCGGCTATAAGAATTGGGGACAGACTGCGGCTATACGAATTGGGGACAGACTGCGGCTATAAGAATTGGGGACAGACTGCGGCTATAAGAATTGGGGACAGACTGCGGCTATAAGAATTGGGGACAGACTGCGGCTATAAGAATTGGGGACAGACTGCGGCTATAAGAATTGGGGACAGACTGCGGCTATAAGAATTGGGGACAGACTGCGGCTATAAGAATTGGGGACAGACTGCGGCTATAAGAATTGGTGACAGACTGCGGCTATAAGAATTGGGGACAGACTGCGGCTATAAGAATTGGGGACAGACTGCGGCTATAAGAATTGGGGACAGACTGCGGCTATAAGAATTGGGGACAGACTGCGGCTATAAGAATTTGGGACAGACTGCGGCTATAAGAATTGGTGACAGACTACGGCTATAAGAATTAACAATCAAGTGGGAGAATATAAGCAGATAAAAAGGGGAGTGAGGCAAGGTTTTGTTCTGTCCCCCGACCTGGTCTCTATATACAGCAAGTTTATCTTTGGAGACATACCGACAAGGTTAGGAATATCAGTTGGTGGATAGAACATAAATAATCTACGATATGCTAATGATATTGCAGGAAATCGTGAACATGATAGTTCAACAAAGTGAAAACAAAGAGATCAGCTTAAAAAAAGAGATCGGAAGTGATGGTTTGTGACGAAAAAACTAGATTTCCAAAATGTTCCCTCAAAGCGAAGGGGACCGAATTGAGACAAGTTAACACGTTTCAATACCTGGGCACATACATAACATCACATGGATGATACAATTACGAAATAAAATGCAGAATAGCCCAAGCAAAAGCGGTATTCCATACCATGAAAGGAATATTGTGCAACAAAACCTTGTCGCTGGAACTGAGAAAGAGTCATTGGATGCTACCTCAAACTAGTGAATCATGGACAAGTAGCAAGCAAGCGCTTAGACCTTTTGAAGCAACGGTGATGTGGTTTTACAGAAGAATGCTGCGGATCCCATGGACTGCAAAGAAGACTAATGATACAGTACTCGAGGAGGCCCAAATACAAAGAAGACTAATGATACAGTACTCGAGGAGGCACAAACACAAAGACAACTTATTGCAAGAATCAGAACAAGGCAGTCATCTTCTTTTGTGCATGTTCATGAGAAGAGGCGGCTTGGAGCACGTTGTGACAACGGGAAAATTAGCAGGAAAGAGTGACAGAGGAAGACTGACAGAGAAGATGCTGGACAGTCTGAGAGAATGGGATGGGGGACAATCAACAACAGAATTGGTAAACGACACATGTGATAGAAATGGATGGAGGTCCATGATCGCCAGCGCCAACCGGCAGGGTACCTGATGATGATTACAAACCAATCAGAGGTTGTCACAATAGGGCAGGAGGTGCAATGTCCGCTGGACTGCATCTCTTCTGCGTCCATTGGAATGACTGATAGCAGACAGAGGCAAAGAGCGAGGAAGGAGTGCATTTTACCAGGTGCATTCCTGCGGCTCGACCGGGCCGGGCTGAGACGCAAGCCCCAGCCATGTCGTAGCCTCCCATCACAGCGGTGCTGAGATTTAGGGCGGGATTCTGGCTTAGAGGGGTTCGGCCGTAGTCCCTCAGATGGTAGCTTATCAGCCAAGCACGTGGACCAAATGTAAGCGACCTGTGATTCCTCTCGAAATAGTGCATTTGACGAGGGGACAAGCCTGGTCATTGCACGGAGATATTGTTCGCCTGGTGCGGACATTTCTCATGGTCAAGGGTTGAGTCTCAGCAGTTCGCAGTGAGGTAGCTGATCTACTGCTTAGGGCACCCCGACCGAGAACTAAATCTTCTACAAATGGTTTCATACCTCATCGCCGAATGGGGTGAATATCGAGCAGCTTCCCGCCCGCTTTGATCGGCGGACGGCAGAGACCTCATTCTGCGGCTCGACCGGGCGGGGATGGAGCGGGAGCCCCACGTCCCCACCATGTCGAAGCCTCCCTTTGCAATCGTGCTGAGCTTTTGGGCGGGATTTTGGCTTAGAGGCGTTCGGCCGTAATCCCTCACCTTGTAGCCTCGCGCCGTTGGCTTATCAGTCTAGTACGTGAACCAAATGTCTGCGGCTCTTCTCGAGTTGAGCAGGATTACCGTAGCAACGCCCTGTCATTAGTAGGGTAAATCTGACCTGTCTTCCGAGGATCTATTTCCAGCACCCGTTCAATATTAGACCGGACGTATCAATAGAGGGCTTTTTAGTTTGTCAATGGCCAAGTTTCTGGAACCTGTGATTTCTGCAGGGTTAAGACCAGATTACCATAGCAGACGCTCTTTCAATAGGGGGTTAAGAGACTGTCCTGTCTTCCGTGGGTCTAATACCAGCACACGTTCACTATTAGACCCAACGGAAGTGCTCTCGATTTGACAGTCATTCTACAATATTGGCGTGTTAAGTCAATTTAAGCCGCAGGCTCCACTCCTGGTAGTGCTCTTCCGTCAATTCCTTTATCTAACACTGAATGCAGACCACCGAGCCACAGAGGGCATAACCCCAGATTTCTGAGGGTCTAGATCCAGCACCCGTTCCATATTAGACCCAAGGAAAGTGGTCTCGGCATATCAGTCATTTCAGTATTGACCGTGTTTAGTCAAATTAAGCCGCAGGCTCCACTCCTGGTAGTGCCCTTCCGTCAATTCCTTTAAGTTTCAGCTTTGCAACCATACTTCCCCCGGAACCCAAACACTTTGGTTTCCCGGAAGCTGCCCGCAGAGTCATCGAAGCAACTCCTGCGGATCGCTAGTCGGCATCGTTTATGGTCAGAACTACGACGGTATCTGATCGTCTTCGCGCCTCTGACTTTCGTTTTTGATTAATGAAAACATTCTTGACAAATGCTTTCGCAGTAGCTCGTCTTGCGGCGATCCAAGAATTTCACCTCTGCAATACGAATGCCCCCGTTTGTCCCTGTTAATCATTACCTCCAGTTCCGAAAACCAACAAAATAGAACCGAGGTCCTATTCCATTATTCCATGCACCATTATTCAGGCAGCCGAGGCCTGCTTTGAACACCCTAATTTTTTCAAAGTAAACGCGCCGGCCATCCAGGACGCTCAGCGAAGAGCACCCGTGGGAGAGAGCCGGCAGACGGTAGGGCAGGAGACAACGGGCAGTGAACCGGCGCGAGCCGGACCGCCCGCCTGCCCCTGAGATCCAACTACGAGCTTTTTAACTGCAACAACTTTAATATACGCTATTGGAGCTGGAATTACCGCGGCTGCTGGCACCAGACTTGCCCTCCAATAGATCCTCGTTAAAGGGCTTAAAGTGTACTCATTCCAATTACGGCGTCTCGAAAGAGTCCCGTATTGTTATTTTTCGTCACTACCTCCCCGTGCCGGGAGTGGGTAAGTTGCGCGCCTGCTGCATTCCTTGGATGTGGTAGCCGTGTCTCATGCTCCCTCTCCGGAATCGAACCCTGATTCCCCGTTACCCGTTACAAACATGGTAGGCATGTCACGTACCATCGACATTTGATAGGGCAGACATTTGAAAGATGTGTCGCCGGCACATGAGGCCATACGATCAGCACAAAGTTATCCAGAGTCATTAGTGGGCACGACGCAGCCCCGCGAGGGGAAACGACGATTGGTTTTGAACTAATAAAAGCGCTCTTTCCGCGAGGGTCGGAGCTTGGTAAGCATGTATTAGCTCTAGAATTGCCACAGTTATCCAAGTAGGATCGTGTCATCTAAGGAACCTCGACTGATTTAATGAGCCATTCGCGGTTTCACCGTGAGACAGTGTGAACTTAGACATGCATGGCTTAATCTTTGAGACAAGCATATGACTACTGGCAGAATCAACCAGATATCTGTCGGAGACGTACGTACCGCACACACCGGTCGGCGGAGAACGGGTGTGTAAAAAGCCTCACTGGGACGGCCGCAGGGACCGACTGACGAACGGACGGACGGTTGTTTCCCCCCCCCCCGTCCCTCACTCCGTTGACCTAGGACCGCCTGACAGGGGCCCCTACACACACCAGACGACCGAACGACCGACCGGGCTCGCTCGAGGAGGGATGGCAGCGCTCTGTGCAGAACGGATCCCAACGACCCCGGCGATGAATTTCACTGGGACGAGACAGTTTGGCCTGCCGGCATGCCCTTATCCCGAGGGTTGGTCCCCGGGAGAACACAGGGCCTTCAGGCACGATTCCTGCTTTCCATTTGCCGGTCACAAGCTCTTTGCGAGAGTCTGACCACCAGCGAGACGAACTGTCGAGCTCTGCTATAAGCCTTAGAAAAATCACCACCGACTGACAACTTTTCTTGATACGGACCAGAGCAGCGCACCTCGGCGAGGGAGAAGCCAAAAAAAATCGCATCCCAATAGTTCTACAGGGAAAAACGTGCAAGCGTTTTCCGCAAGACCACGCTATCGCTCCGCCTGGCGGGACTCAGATCGCTTTACGAACACTGGTTGAAATTGAATCGCGGCGGCGAGACAACATTCTCCGAGACTATACGAGAATTTCTGATACCGCTTGTTACTGCCGTCTTAGCAATGAATTCATTGAATATATCGACGTTGGCGCATGATACGGAGAGTAGCATCAAATTTCTACAGCAGCATGGCATTATCCGTGCTGTCAGAAGATGTAATATCAACCATATTAGCTAACCCTAACCATAACCATAGCCCTAACACTAACGATAGCACTAAACCTTACCCTGAACTTAAAATAACCCTAATTATAATAGTAACCCTCAACCTAACCCTTCGCTAAACTGAATTTAACCATCTTTTGTACACTTATATTGTTATTCCTTTACCTATTTATTTAAAATAAAATTATATCGACATGTCCTTCCCTTAACCCGAAATGGAGTGTCCCGTTACGCACGATGGAAATCGAGGGAACTCTGTTTGGGTTGAATTAAGACGCAAGTACCAAAGTGGTGTTAAAACATTGTGCCGCCCTTATCTCACAAACACGCTGAGACCTAGTACATATAAGTATCTAACACTTGAGCCCCGACGGCAGTGTATGCTTTAGGGAAACCCCCCACTCTTTTATCTCAACAGAACACCAGGCTTGACAGGGATTCTCAATTAGTGTGTCCGTGCACGCGTCCTTGTATTCACGCCGTCCCTGAAATAATCGTATTGCTGAAATCTACCGCCCTTACTCAAATTGAGCAGAGAGAAATTAATCACAATAATTTTTTTCTTGGAATCACCCGTGATCTACACTACAGTTTTCACACCTTACACACGGAATCGCTTCCAAAATATTTAGAACCGTTCGGGTATGACTGTTGGGGTCTTCTTAAACACGCCAATAGTCGTCGTGCATTTCAAACTTGGAGACGATGTGTTCCTGTTGTTAACGTGGGACACATGACCTTTACTATTATTAGAATTGCAAATAAACGCAGGGGAAGATCCCATTGTATCCCTTGCAGCGTCGACACATCACATGTGTATAGGTTAAGGTATAAATTGCTTGTGGTTTGTTGCTACTCTAGCACGTTATAGAACAAGCTCACTTCCCCCTCTCGCTGACGAGATGTAAGACCTTGAATACATTAAACCAGAATACATTAAACCAGAATTTGAAGTGTCAGACGTAGGACTCAACAACTATCACAATATATTTAAAGAGAAAATCCTACAGCGAACGAATAATAAATCCGAGTTATACTTTGTATTATAATTCCTTATTGCTGACCACGCTGTGCCCATATTCTCTCCATCCGTCGATTCAAGATAAGAAGGCGAAGAAAACTAACTTCCCCGCAAGAGCCAAAACCGATTTGTTCACTGAGAGCTGCAAGTCTTCATTTGACGTATTCACAACTCTGAAAGGTTAGTCTCGTTACAAAAGTGTCAGAATGTCCTGATATGTTTTGACACTATTGTTATTTTGTCACAAATAACGTCATTCTCTTTCTCATTTTGTTCATATCTCTTGTGTTGTCAAGGCTCCATAATTAACCCACATTGTCAGAATTGAAGATGAGTCAGACTCACTGTAAGGCAAATGTAGTCTCACAGCAGGCACAGGTGTCATGTCCGGGATGTTAGCGACGTCATTGTACTAGGCCTCACATTTTTATAAGGTGGGATAGTCACTTCTTTTCTTCTCTGCTAGTCCTTTCCTGATAATAAGCGATGTACTCAATCTACTAAGACGTTATGAATCATAATGTGCTCACGTTTTTTGTAAATGTCTTTTTCACAGTTCTTACATCTGCTAATCCTTATAGTTCTAGTGGTTTCCGTCAGAGATGTGTGAATGACGGAGACTAGAATACTGTCCACTGCCAACAAGAATATAACCAACTGTCACACTGGCAGCATATCGTAAGAGGCGATTGACAGTGCTGTATTTCACCTGGAATATTGTTATCTCTTTTTTAATCTCTCAACCTATAGCTTGATTGTCCTACTATTCCTTGTTTAATCTCTCTCCCTTTGGCTTAATTGTCCTACCATTTCTTGTTTAATCTCTCTCCCTATAGCTTAATTGTCCTAGCATTTCTTGTTTAATCTCTCTCCCTTTGGCTTAATTGTCCTACCATTTCTTGTTTAATCTCTCTCCCTATAGCTTAATTGTCCTAGCATTTCTTGTTTAATCTCTCTGCCTATAGCTTAATTGTCCTAGCATTTCTTGTTTAATCTCTCTCCCTATAGCTTAATTGTCCTAGCATTTCTTGTTTAATCTCTCTCCCTATAGCTTAATTGTCCTACCATTTCTTGTTTAATCTCTCTCCCTATAGCTTAATTGTCCTAGCATTTCTTGTTTAATCTCTCTCCCTATAGCTTAATTGTCCTAGCATTTCTTGTTTAATCTCTCTCCCTATAGCTTAATTGTCCTACCATTTATTGTTTAATCTCTCTCCCTATAGCTTAATTGTCCTAGCATTTCTTGTTTAATCTCTCTCCCTATAGCTTAATTGTCCTACCATTTCTTGTTTAATCTCTCTCCCTATAGCTTAATTGTCCTACCATTTCTTGTTTAATCTCTCTCCCTATAGCTTAATTGTCCTACCATTTCTTGTTTAATCTCTCTCCCTATAGCTTAATTGTCCTACCATTTCTTGTTTAATCTCTCTCCCTATAGCTTAATTGTCCTACCATTTCTTGTTTAATCTCTCTCCCTATAGCTTAATTGTCCTACCATTTCTTGTTTAATCTCTCTCCCTATAGCTTAATTGTCCTACTATTCCTTGTTTAATCTCTCTCCCTATAGCTTAATTGTCCTACCATTTCATTCCTTGTTTAATCTCTCTCCCTATAGCTTAATTGTCCTACCATTTCTTGTTTAATCTCTCTCCCTATAGCTTAATTGTCCTACCATTTCTAGTTTAATCTCTCTCCCTATAGCTTAATATTCCTACTATTCCTTGTTTAATCTCTCTCCCTATAGCTTAATTGTCCTACTATTCCTTGTTTAATCTCTCTCCCTATAGCTTAATTGTCCTAGCATTTCTTGTTTAATCTCTCTCCCTATAGCTTAATTGTCCTACCATTTCTTGTTTAATCTCTCTCCCTATAGCTTAATTGTCCTAGCATTTCTTGTTTAATCTCTCTCCCTATAGCTTAATTGTCCTACCATTTCTTGTTTAATCTCTCTCCCTATAGCTTAATTGTCCTACCATTTCTTGTTTAATCTGTATCCCTATAGCTTAATTGTCCTAGCATTTCTTATTTAATCTCTCTCCCTATAGCTTAATTGTCCTACCATTTCTTGTTTAATCTCTCTCCCTATAGCTTAATTGTCCTACCATTTCTTGTTTAATCTCTCTCCCTATAGCTTAATTGTCCTAGCATTTCTTGTTTAATCTCTCTCCCTATAGCTTAATTGTCCTACCATTTCTTGTTTAATCTCTCTCCCTATAGCTTAATTGTCCTACCATTTCTTGTTTAATCTCTCTCCCTATAGCTTAATTGTCCTAGCATTTCTTGTTTAATCTCTCTCCCTATAGCTTAATTGTCCTACTATTCCTTGTTTAATCTCTCTCCCTATAGCTTAATTGTCCTACTTTTCCTTGTTTAATCTCTCTCCCTATAGCTTAATTGTCCTACCATTTCTTGTTTAATCTCTCTCCCTATAGCTTAATTGTCCTACCATTTCTTGTTTAATCTCTCTCCCTATAGCTTCATTGTCCTAGCATTTCTTGTTTAATCTCTCTCCCTATAGCTTAATTGTCCTACCATTTCTTGTTTAATCTTTCTCCCTATAGCTTAATTGTCCTACCATTTCTTGTTTAATCTCTCTCCCTAGTTAAGTGCGATGATACCACCATCATCAGACGTTTATTTGCTTGTTGGTGTTTTTATTTTGATCTTTATTACGTAACGTGTGCTGTATTTGGATTGATGTGATGAAGCAACTGCGCTGGTCATCAACCTCACTCTCTCGTCCCAATCTATCTTGGAGCAGTGGCAAAATGACCATTTCAGACGGCTAGAGGTAGCACGTGATGCAGACACTCTGGTCTTACCTCATTCGAGACCAATGTTGGTTTGAAACTTGCGGGAATAGATGTTCCACCGTTTCCGTTCTTTGCTTTGAGAGGCTGTGGAGTACATTACATTCTTAATTAAATAAATCTCGTATAACTTGATTGTCCTACCATCTCTTATTTAATATATTTATATCAGATTGACTATGCTACCATTTTGTATTTAAACTTTCTTAAAATAGATTGGCTGTCCTAAAAGTCATATTTAATATTTTCTTTATCAGGTTGATTGTCGAACTATGGCTTGTTCAATATCTCGACATATGGCTTTAACATCTTATTATGTTGTTGTATGTTGGATCATTTCTTGTCTAATCTATCCACAAAGCGTGATTGTCCTACCATTTTTCGTTTAATCTCTTCACATCAGCTTGACACGTCTACCATTTCTCGTTTAATCTCCTTTTTTCAGATTGGCACGCCTTCAATTTCTTGATTAAGCTCGTTATACAAGATTAACAGTCCTACACTTTCTTGCTTAATCTCGTTATATTAGCTTGAAATGCCTACAATTTCCTGTTTCTCTCTCAATGCAGATTGAATGTCGTGCCATTGTTTGTTTAGTCTCTTTAATGACTGTGGGATTATCCTGTCATTTATTGTATAATCTCTGTCTATATAGAATTGTCTTTCCCTTTCTTGTTTAATTTATCTCCATTAATTAATATCTAATAGCTGTCTATCGCAAGTGAAGATGCCGACAACATCGGACTTGTGCTACTAGATGTGATATAATATGACTGTAAAATTAAATCTTTGCACGGCAGATTTCCGCAGTTACACATGGGAGAAGTCGGCTGTGGGGTCGACGTACGTTCTGTTCTTTTGTGAAACTCACTTTCTCTGTGCCTCGGCGATGATATTTGCTCTGCAACCTGAGAACCTTGTGTGATGGTTCTGCGCCAAATGGAACGGCTTTGCGCAAACATCTTCCAGAAGATGAGATAAATGTTGAAGCTTTTCATATACTTTTTTATGGAGTACTGAAGCGTTTCTTCTGTCCCCCGGACAAGAGTGTGTTTATTCTGAGCTCATTCTATAGCAGCTGCTTGGGGATCGCAAATCTGGCGTGCAAATATGTTTCGGCCATCCTATTCGTGGGTTTTTACAGAAGCGTTTTGACGATCAACACGTTCGTCCTGTTAAGAATTTCAGAGTAAGACACTATGTCCTACCACATCATCCTTATATGGAAACGATTTAGCTGAATGGCGTGTCTACTATCTACTTTCCATGCTTTGCATAAATGCAACAAAGTGGTTGGCACTGCAGCACGACATACTTTGACCTTGGTGGTGACATTGATGGTCTGCCAGTTTCAGACATTTGCTTGAAGCATCCGAAACACAGAGCTTGCCTGTACAATCCTGTTGTTGACATCAGAGTCGATATTCGTTTCTCTGGGGAGAGTACTGCTTAGGTAGGTGAAACTGTTGACTGCCTGTGGGCGTTGGTTTTGTAAAGTGATGTTTGGTTCGTTGTACGGTTTCCTATGAGCTGACTGGAAGAGTACCTCAGTTTTCCTAGTAATTAAAAAAAACTTACTGCACGAAAGTGAAAACTCTGTAATGGTGGACTGCATTTATTGTTCTGAGCAGATGTTAAGGACGTAGTGGTCAGCCAACAGGAAATCCAAGATACTGGCTTCATCCACCTTGGTGCAAGATTGTGTCTCGGATTGAGCACCTGACCTCGCGTCCTGGACATGTTATGCAAGAGAAACTACTTTGATAGTCTCACTGATGTAACCTAAGAAGCTGTAGTTAGAGGAAACTTGAAATGTATGTAGGTATACAAACAACAGAGTAGACAAAATCAAAAGACAAATTTGAAAGAAAATAAAAACTGAAGACCAGAAGAAACGATGAATACTTTGCAAACCTTGTCAATAGACAACCACCAATCAATTCACTTGACAGTTCTCTAACATGTTTGACGTATTATGATTTTTTTTTAAAGAGGAAAGCAGGCAAGATAGCAACGTGTGGTCCGATGGTTATGTTACCCATATCCTGTTCCACCCATTCAAAACTCTGAGGTCTACATTTTTTGGTCGTTGCTAGTTGTTGATGATTGCTGGGTACTGACCTATTTTATGTAGTTGACATTCATGCTGGAAGCTGGCTGTAACCTTTAACGTTTGGCTTGTTTTTTGTCTGATTGAGTTGATACGTATCACATTAGATCAGCCCACACAAAACATACTTCACAAATAGTGAATGGCACTCTATGGAAATCATGTGTTTGCCAAACCAAAAAAAACAAAGATGATTTCGTAGGTGTTTATATGGAGCCAGTCCATATATATGAAATTGAGCTAGGAAATATTACTAAGTAAACCACAATACCACTTGAGGCTACAGAGATGTGGTTTCACACAAAAATGAACAGCAAAGAAAGTCTCGTGATGCTGTCCTGAGCGAGGTCCATGAACAAAGTCACCTTATTATACTTGTACACATCACACAACAAAGCAATTATCTCTTTAGAAAATGCTAGCATCTTAGCAGGATTGGCTCACATTGAGACAATGAGAGAATATAGTGGACAGTTAAACTCAGTGGTTCCGTAGACGGTCAAGATCAGAATTGATAAACATCACTCTGGACACGATATTGTGGAGGTCCATGATCGCATTCGCCACTCGACATGGACCATGTGGATGATAATAGTAGCTCGTTATTTATAATGCATTAGCCTGCGGTCTTCCTTTTTGTTTTGTTTTTAAATCTCATCTTTCGTCTCCTTGTAACACTTGCCCCTCGTATGTCTGTCTCACATCTCATCCTTCGTCCCCTTGTTTTAACACTTGCCCCTGGTATGTCTGTCTGACATCTCATCCATCGTCCCCTTGTTGTAACACTTGCCCCTCGTATGCCTGTCTGACATCTCATCCTTCGACCCTTGTTGTAACACTTGCCCCTCGTATGTCTATCTAACATCTTATCCTTCGTCCCCTTGTTGTAACACTTGCCCCTCGTATGTCTGTCTGACATCTCATCCTTCGTCCCCTTGTTGTAACACTTGCCCCTCGTATGTCTGTCTGACATCTCATCCTTCGTCCCCTTGTTGTAACACTTGCCTCTCGTATGTCTGTCTGACATCTCATCCTTCGTTTCCTTGTTGTAACACTTGCCCCTCGTATGTCTGTCTGACATCTCATCCTTCGTCCCCTTGTTTTAATACTTGCCCCTCGTATGTAAGTCTGACATCTCATCCTCCGTCCCTTTGTTGTAACACTTTCCCCTCATCTAAAATCATATCCTTCGTCCCCTTGTTGTAACACTTTCCCCTCGTCTGACATCTCATCCATCGTCCCCTTGCTGTAACACTTTTCCCTCGTCTGAAATCATATCCTTCGTCCCCTTGTTGTAACACTTGCCCCTCGTATGTCTGTCTGACATCTCATCCTTCGTCCCCTTGTTGTAACACTTTCCCCTCGATTATCTGTCTGACATCTCACCCTTCGTCCTCTTATTGTAACACATTCCCTTCATCTGTGTGCCTGAATTCATATCCTTCGCCCCCTTTTTGTAACACATTCCCTTCTCCTGAAACGCCATACTGCGTCCTCCTGTTGAAACACTTCCTTTTTTTGTTCTGACCTCAGTTTATTTTTTAGAATTATGTCTTCATCCGTTCATGGAATCTTAAGCTGTAGTTTTTTTATTGCTATGATAGTAGCCCTTCTAATCCTCAGTGACTGGACTATTAAATGATAAGACCTTGATTGGTACACAAATTCTCTGCTTGGCTTATTTGTTTTATTGCTCTTTAGACGTTGTCGTTTCCCTTTGTTGGTGTTGAAGAGCTTCTTTTCACCAAGCGTGAGGTGACCCTTTAGGGTACATCCCTACTTGCATCGGCTTGCAGCTTCATCTTCCCATGATATCAGGATTCATGTTCAGGGCCTTCATATCATGCTTACACACATCTTTAAACCTTAACTGTGTTCGGTCGACCATTTTCTTGCCATCCGCCAACTGCCCATTGAGGATATCTGTGGAAATGCGACCATCTTCCATGCGACAAATATGATCGTCAGTGTAGTCTTCGCTGTCTAAGAAGAGTGTACATGCTTGTGAGACCGGTTCGAGAGCGCAACTCTGCAATTGTCACTGTCTCTGGAAGTAATTCCAAGAATGGATCGCAGGTGTAATAGATGGAAGGTGTTAAGCTTGTGCTCTTGCTTGTAGTACGAAGCTACCATACAGTAGCGTTCTGGCGACACATGCATTGTGCTATTTACTGTAAATATATACCAAAATGTAATGTGCACTGTAGGATTCAAGTTGCAGTACGCTCCAGTAAACTTACATGTAAATCATTGCACGACTTCTATATGCAAGGAAGCGTGGAAGGAAACTCGTCACGCTAAGGAACTACCTATACGCTAAGAATGTAGCTGTTCGTGTTGTGAACAACTTATTTATCAGCTCCCTGTGTTGGATTTGTTGTTATTGTTGTTTAATGCCCACAATGAGTTAGTTTACTCTTTTGTGCGCACTGAAAAGGACGTTAAGTGGTGGGTTGTAGTAGCTTTCCTCACATTCCGAGCATGCTGATGAAGATAAATCACGGTACTCCATGTGCTATGCTTGGATTCATCTGCGTGCCGCTCACTACTACGGGGATCACATCGATCCACATCGTGTCAGCCAGGCTGCCTTGAAAACAGCATGTTTCCAGAGAACGCTAAATGGAAAAGAAATTGTGGTCTTGGTCAGTGTGTTGACCCTAACGCGACATCCTGGTCAGTATTTTGTGCCTGATTGGACTAGCGTCTCATATATATATATATTAGAGGCACGCCCGCTTTACTGGTATGTTGTATTCTGTGAGTATGTCACATTTGTCTCGTATTTTTCTTTACCAGCTACTTGTGTTTCTAGGAGTAGTTTGTGTGATTGAGCGCCTCATGGAAGTTAGGGTGCGTGTCTCTGATTACTAAAGGAAACACTGCAGTCTACTATATGTAAATGGATACCGAATTTACAAATTAGAAATAAAGAAGTCGAGACATAAACTACCTATTCTTGTTACATGGGTCGACTAGTGGCCAAAACTGTTTTCCCCAACTTGAGTCATACGTTTACTGACATCCAGACAACACATTCACAAACTAAATAAGGGAGTGATCCGGTGTTATGTATGATCGTCTTTACCGTATGGTCTAGAAACGTGGAGAATAAACAAATGATTGGAGACGAGAAAGGATTATTTTAAAATATGTATAATATAGACGGACGGACGCATCTGCTGAAAGAAATGGAAACAAATAAGGAAGTTTTCACAAACATAGTAATGCAAAAACAAGTGATAAACGCAATCATAATCTGACAGTTAAGATATGTTAGTCACATGAAAATGCACAACACCTTGCTGAAAACAATACAGGAGAAACTGAAGTAAAACAAGCCAGGTGTAAACAACGCTGAAAATGGCAGGATAACACTAGGAGATGGACAATGAAATACCTGGTAGATTGTACTATCAAGACAAATGACAAAGGACCTCGGAGATCCATTGCAATCGACATTCGCTGTGGAGATGGCACCTGAACTAAAACTGTTGACTTGTGGCTAGGTTGTAAAATAAGCTTGTAACGTAGATTCTGTTGTAAAGTATAAAGCATTAGTTAGACCTATATTGGAGTACTGTGTACAGATAGAGAGTGTTTATGGTGGAGGGAAAATAAATATGCTGAAGGATTCAAGGAAGAGCAGCCAAGCTGATACTGGAATTATGGAATTATAGTTACGAGGAAAGACTACGAAAAATCAGCCTAGTGTCTAGAAATGAGAATAATTCGAAGTGATTGAATGCAGGTTTTATAATATATAATCAACGGAACGGATAAATTAGATTATAATTGGTTTTTTTCTTTAAAATACAGCCTCTACAAGATGAAGAAGGTATAGCTACAAATTGATTAAAGAAAAGTCCAGATTAGATACCAGGACATATTTCTTTAGTAAGGGAGTAGTGAGTGTATGGAATTTATTGCCACAGGAAATAGTGGAGGCTTGGTCTATTAATGCATTTAAAAATAGATTGGATGCGCATAGTTATTTTTAGGTCAAGAAACTGTTTGTATACAGACTGCAGAATCTTCTAAACCAGTATAAGGAAATTGCACTTTGGTTGGGCTGCCTTCTGAGAGCGCACAAACCTAGCATAGGTACAGACAGACGCACACATACATCCAATCACTGGTTTATGCGTCCTGATATCGCCCAGTTTGACTACGGTCTAGGGTGGAATAGGCGCGCCTCTGCCAGTAGAAACTAGTGAGGCAAACACATACAATTTTTAAAAAAATAAAAAAAGTAGCTATCGGCTGGTTCTATTGGTTTTGGATTATAGTGACTAATGTTAGTGACGCATTTACATCTTTGGGCTGCATGAATGTAGCATAGTTTGTCCAACTCAAACAGTGACTCAAAATGGTTGAAACTGTTCATGGCGTCTGTACAATTAGCAGATCAACATACTTCTCTCTCGTATGTCACGTTCTGTCTTCCGTTTAACGTTCTCTCCATTGTTTAACGGTCCCTCATAACTCTTATTTCTGTCTCATTTTATTTTCTTTTACTTCTCTCTTTTTCTCCCGATCATTTTGTCAAGAAATCCCGTCAATATTTCTCTCTCGTCTTTTCTCTCTCTCAGTATTTCATCCTTCTTCTCTCTCTCTGGCTTTCTCTCTGTGTCCCTCTCTGTCTCTATCGCTCTGTGTCCCTCTCTGTCTCTATCGCTCTCTCTCTCTCTCTCTCTCTCTCTCTCTCTCTCTCTCTCTCTCTTGCGCTTGTCATCATTTCTCTTTCTTTCTGTCATTTCTGTTAATTCATCTTCATTCCCATCTAAGTGTCTCTCTCACTGGTCTCTTTGTGTTTTATCATTTCTCTTTCACCATTTTAAAGTCTTTCTTTTGCTCAACTATGTCTCACATTTTTATATTTCGTTTTTACTTCATGTTCACTTTCTCATCTCAATAATTACCTTCCACCATTCTTTCTTCCTCTCTCTCTTTCTCTCTCTATTTATCTCTCTATTTATCTATCTATCTGTCTATCTATCTGTCTGTCTATCTGTCTATCTGTCTGTCTATCTGTCTGTCTATCTGTCTGTCTATCTGTCTGTCTATATGTCTGTCTATCTGTCTGTCTGTCTATCTATATGTATGTATGTATGTATGTCTACTTACCTACGAGGCGTGTTTAAATTAAACCGGACCGAACTGCAACAAGTGAACATAGGTACGATGCACATGATGACGTGATTTCTGGTGTAAATAGCACACACCAACCGTCAAATTTCCTTATTTGTTTCTTTTGCGCAAAGTAGCAGGTGATAAATCGTGGTACCACCACTATGAGCTGAGCAGCAAAACTGCTAGCATGCAATGGAAACATCCCGCATCACTGCAAAAATGCAAGTCCCATTTCCCCTGGTAATATTATGCTGACAGCGTTTTTTTTTTACCATGAGGGATTTTTGTTGGTAGACTTTAAAGAGCCTGCCGTGAACATCAATGCCATCTGCTACAATGACACACTAGACAATCTGCATACAGCAGCAATCAAGAATGAACGACACGGCATGCTTTCGCTTGGTGTGATTCTGTTGCACTACAAAGCACGTTCACTTGTTGCGAACATTATTCAGAAAGCGTTAGCACAGAAAAGGTTGGAAGTACTACCATACCAATCCTATAGCCCCGATATGTCTCCTTGTGGCTTCCATTTGTTCGGACCCTTAAACAAATTTTTGAAGGGATAAAGATTCGACTCCTTATGCAGAAATCATGACCTCGCTGACCAAGTGGTTCAACGAGCAACCAAAGTAATTTGTTTGGATGGCATCCGCCGTCTACCCAAGCAGTGGGATGCGTGTCTGAATGCTTATGGCGACTTTTTAAAACTAAACCTGAGCCATGTTTGCTTCATAACAATTGCTAAATTTAATTATGTCACACCAGATGCTGTAACTTTCATATGGTTATACTAAAGTCATTTGAATACGCCTCGTATATATATCTATTTTTCTGTCTGTTTATATGTATGTCTTGTCTCTTTCTTTCTGCCATTTCTATTATCTTGTTTCGTTCTCATCTAAAAATGCCTCTCTTTGCTCTGGTATTTCTTTCACACCTCGTTTCAGTCTTCCTTATATTGAGCTTGAGGGTGGGGGGGGGGTGAAGGTGGACCACTGTCTTCCATGCGGTTGTGCTACGCTTGTCTTCATCTGCGTGAGGCTCACTACACGTAGATCCAAAACTGTTCAGCCACATTGCCTTAACAACAGCCTGCTTCCAGGGAACGCTACATGGAGAACAGAAAGTGGTCTTGGTCAGTACATTGTGCCAGACCCTGTCACGACGTACTGATCGGTATGTTGTACCTGATCTGACTGGACTAGCGTCTCATAAAAATATATATGTCTGTGTGTGTGTGTATATATATATATATATACGTCAGACGACAGTAATTGTACTTTGAAAGAAAGGGACATAACTACAGTTAATGACCGTTACAAATGTGACTCGTAAGACCAATTTGAGTAGAGTAACGTCTTCCACAGTGTGTGCAAGTAAAGTCAGGACCGTTTGCGGCATCGCATGGTGTGGCGTGTCTTCTCAAACACTGAGTCTTTAACCTATCAGCAATCACTATCTCTTTTGTCTGTATTCCATGCTTAAACCTACCACTCCATGTAACACGATTCAACGCGTCCTGTTCCCATGATTCCAAGTCGATGCCTGCATCATTCATATCCCGTTTGTATACATCATTGTACCGAAGTAGTGGCCGACCCGAGACCATTTCCCCAACTGTAATTCCCCATAATATATCATCATCATGTAGCATGTCCTTTGTAGAACGTCGCTCCCATCACAGTCTGTCTGAAAGAAACTCGTTCCCTTGCCAAAACTCCAGCCTCCACCACAGTCATACTCAGGCCCTCCTGGATATCTTGGTGCCATCGTCTTCTTGGTCTACCCCTTCCTCTTTTGCCTGACACCATACCTTCCATCACTGCCCTATCTAGACCATTGTGTCTCTTGATTTGACCAAAGTATTTGCATTTTCTAGCCAAAATGGAATTGATAAACCAGTTCTCCTCTATGCTCAACTCTTGCCGAATGTCTACATTTGTTTTTTTCTCAGTCCAGGGTATTCTGAGGACCTTTCTGTGACATTTTTACTCGAAGGATTCGATTCTTTGTCTGGAAGTTTTGGTAATCGTCCATGGTTCGCAGCCATAAACTGCCACAGGAAAAACGCAGACTCTCGAGACTTTTACTTTTATCATTTTGTTGGTGCTCTTCCATAACTTCTTCAGGCTGTTCAGTCTCTGCATTGACATGGCTAGTCTTCTTCTGATCTCTTTCGAGCAGTCGCATTTTTGTCAATTCTGGAGCCCAGATATTCAAAATGTGTGACCTGATCTATTTCCTCACCACCCACTGTAAATTTATGCTGACATTGTGTTTTGTCGGTGGTCATTGATTTGTTTTATTTATGTTTATAAACAGGTTTTGATCTTTACTATGTCCATTTACGGCTGAAATAAGCTGCTCTAGCCCTTCTGCACTTCTTGATAGTATCACTGTGTCATCTGCGTATCGTAATTCTGGAATCTGGTACCCCCCAATCGTAAATGGGTCGAAACTTTCAATGTTTTCGTCTTCTCGAACATTTCTCATTATACATTCTGCATATATGTTGTACAGATAAGGTGAGAAGATACATCCCTGTCGGACTCCCTTTTGTACTGCAAACTAATCTGATGTTTGCCCAGATACTCGGACAGCGGCTCGTTGAGCTTGGTATGATGTTTCAATGAGTTGGACAATATGCAAAGGAAACGCCATTTCCTTCATGATTCTCCACAGATTTTGATGTTTTACCTTATCGAAGGCCTCGGTGTAATCAATTAAACATGTGTACATGTCTACATTAAACTATCTACATTTGTCGTAGATATTCCTTAAATTGAATATGTGGTCCCTGGTCCCTCTGTCGTTCCTAAAATATGACTGGACTACGTGAATTTCAGATTCAAACCTTTTCTCTATCCTTCTTAATAGGATTCGCAAGAGTATCTTGCTAGCGTTGCTGATCAGCGCGATAGTTCGGTAGTTCGTTCCATAATATATATAAAGTGACTGCTTCCTCTTATCGTGAAATCGGCTAGTCTGCTACCCTCACCCTCCCCCTTTCGACCTGCTAATCCCCCCCCCCCCCCACTTTTACACCCTCCCCGTTACCTACCAATACTTCTGGACCTATTCTCTCAGCTGACTAACCGAATGGAACTAGGGTCACCGCCCCATCTAAGCTCCCCACACACAATCAGCTGGCGTGATTCATGCGCTACAACAATTCTCACACCTCTCGTCTTCTTTGATCAAGTGGAAACATTTGTCCACGTATGAATTTATGCATTACATAATCTTGGCAGTGACATATTGGTAACGTGATATGATTTCGTTAACTTGGTAAATCGAAGTGTGATTTCTTAGTTGTAGTGCCTCTAAACGAGTATTTTATACTGTTCTACACTGGCAACCGTTATAAGCAAGTGTTATATAGTTGATATCTTGGAATGTCCGGTATTAGATAAGTCGTTGTACAGTTGATATCTTGGTCTGTGTGCGGTTAGATAAGTCGTTGTACAGTTGATATCTTGGTCTGTGTGCGGTTAGATAAGTGGTTGTATGGTTATCATGGTAAGTCCGGTGTTAGATACGTGGTTGCATAGTTATCATGATAAGTCCGCTGTTAGATACGTGGTTGTATAGTTATCATGGTAAGTCCGCTGTTAGATACGTTGTTGTATAGATGATATCATGGTAGTAATGCTCATAATGGAGTGGTCGTATAGTTTGTGTTTTGTATTTAGAGCTGATAAACAAGTGGTCGTATAATTTGTATTCTAGTTTTAGTTCTAATAAACAGGTATTTGCATAGTTTGCACTTTGGTATTACTGCAGATTGAAAAATGGTCGCATAGTTTGTGTTTTGATTTAATGCTGAGAGACAAGTGGTCG